>JAGYYJ010000232.1:0-81080 GCA_019671005.1 Hibiscus mutabilis
GTGTCTTACAATGATCCTAAAGATGCCTATTTATAGTAGAAGTAGGCAGAATATGAAAAGGTGTTACAAGAAAGATGAATGCTCATCTTAATGCACTTGAATACACATGAATGCTTTGTCCTTTCTTCTCATCTTCAAAGCTGATTAGTTTAGACAAATTGAGGTTGAATTTAGTCATATTTTCGTCCAAATTAAGAAGGACTCTTGGGCTGCCTTGTTTGCTATCATATGAAGAGAAAGGGGATGAATGTGGACAAGGATGAATGTAGACATCCTTGCTGTCCAGCTTAAGTGCAACTCTTCATCTTCCAAGCTGATTAATATGACTTGAATGTCATAAAAGGTGAGTTTCATCCAGCCTTCATTTCATGTCTCCTCAATGAATTTTGAAACCCCACTTGAATGGTGATAACATCAACCTTGAATGCCTTGAATTTGCTGAATTAAGATGGCCATCAATTGCTTGTCTCTTGGTAGAAGATGAAAGAACTCTTCCTTGGCTCAAATTCATTCAAATCATCCATGCATAAAATTCCCGTAATAAAAATTTCAGCCTGCACTGTCTTCAGTATATCATTCGTATCTCAAGCTCCCGATATCGGATTGAGGTGATTCAAAAGGCATTGGAAAGCTAAGAGATGGAGGAATAACGTCCAATTGATTTCTGGATCCAAACACGTCTGTATCGCATCCAGAATTGGAAGACATTCTGCTGATATTCTTGCATCTGGTAAAACCGTTCATCTTCCCTCATGCACCTAGACACAAAGGTAAACTTTATTCAATCTTTAATTGAAAACATGCATGTAAACAATTAAGAGTTAGTTTAATAAATGAGCTAGTTTGATGAATGAACTAGTTTAATTAATGAACTAACTTTATTCAATGAACTAATAATCTTGAATGAACTAGTTTAATCAATGAACTACTTAGTTAAATGAAGTGTATAACTAAATGAACTACATGTTTAAATGCAACGCATGCTTTAATGAACAACATGTTTATTGAATGCAATGAATGTTATGCAAACTTTAAATACTCATGCAAATTCATGCATAAGCAAAGTAAAGTGTTCCTCCCTTATTATTTCTTCTTTCTCACGTCCCAAGCTTGATGTAAACATATTTTCCATGGCTGCTTGGAACTCCTTGGCCCTTGCTCGAGTAATGGGGCCACCTGGGTACTTCTCTGGGTCTTTGCCATTGACGTTCATATCACTTCACCTACATTTTCATCTTTTATTTTTTTTTTCTTCCATAATCACAACTATCACTCTTCCTACACCCCTTCTACATATCTTTCATCCCATTATTTCTATTTCTTATTTATCTATTTCTACTTACATTGTTGTTTGAGTAATTTCAGAATACATTCAAAGCACTGCAGAGTTCTTACTAGAATCACGATCGGGCATTCACATATATGATTCAAAACTCATAGTCGAGATCATATCATTTGGTATCAGAGCCTAGACGATTCAGTAAGCGTATTATTTTTCTCTCTCCCGGGTTAGTAAAAAAAAATAAAAAAAAAATCAAAAAAAAATCTTAAAGAGGGAGGAAGCAGTCTATTCTTGTTTTAAAAAAATTACAATACATCATTTCTTATTGCTGAATTACAAATTCCTTTACCTATTCTTAGTAATTCTTTCTTTTTGAAGCCATTATCCTTTTATTATTCATCATTCTCCTACCAAGCTAGAATTGTTTCAGCCGAAGTCCACGAGACACTTGTAAGCCTTGAGGAAGTTCCCAAAAGGACTTGAAAATAAAGCACGAGCGGTAAAAGGCATGAGTGTGCATTAAGGGGAAAAGCCTAACTCGAGTGAAACAGAGTGTGAGTGCATTTTCTTTGGAGTGGAAAGGTGAGATTTTGTGTTAGTAAGGTTTAATTTCTTTTGTTTCTTTATCTAACATGTCACAAAGATCTGGTCATAGTGGTGAAGGAGTTCCCAATTTGCAAAATCAGGCTATGCTTCAAGCAATGGCCAAAATGATCCAAGAGCAATTGGAGCCCCTAATTGAACGAATAGACCAGCTTGAAATTTCACAAGCTAATCAGGGTAATGAGGAGTATCCTGAAGAAGTTGAAGTAGATGATGTGCAAGATCAAGTATCCCAACATAGCACGGGTATACCAACCGGTATACGTTCACCCATGAAGCAAAGAAGATCACTTTAGCCCCACTTTCTCCAAAACAAATACATGAAGACCAAATTTTATTGAGAGGAAAAATTGAAAAAGCCAAAGAGAGAGAGACCAAAATGGAGGTAAAAGCAAAGGAGTGTGATCAAAATGAGGGAAGGAAAATCAGCATTCTTTCTAAAGAGAGAGAGTTGAAAAAGAGTTTAATGACAGCAAAGGAAGCACTTGTGCTCATGTACAAGGAAAATTTCTTGAATACTAACTACCTTGATCAAAATTTGCCTGCTTTTGTTGTGTCTTTATTGCAGGAGTTTGATGACCTATTTCCGGAGGAAATACCAAGGCTGCCACCTATTCGTGGCATAGAACATCAAATAGACTTTGTTCCCGGAGTCGTCATTCCAAACCGACCAGCGCATCGAAGCAACCCCGAAGAAACTAAGGAGTTGCAAAGGCAAGTATCTGAGTTGATGTCAAAAGGCTACGTGAGGGAAAGCCTTAGCCCATGTGCCGTGCGGTTCTACTTGTGCCAAAGAAGGATGGAACTTGGCGCATGTGTGTGGACTGCCGAGCGGTAAACAAAATTACGGTAAAGTATCGTCACCCTATTCCTCGCTTAGATGACATGTTAGATGAGCTTAGTGGTTCTAACCTCTTTTCCAAGATTGATCTTAAAAGTGGTTACCACCAAATACGAATGCGGGAAGGTGATGAGTGGAAAACAGCATTCAAAACTAAGCAAGGCCTTTATGAGTGGTTGGTTATGCCTTTTGGCTTAACTAATGCTCCAAGCACGTTTATGAGGTTAATGAATCATGTTCTTAGGCCATTCTTGGGTAAGTTTTGTGTGGTTTACTTTGATGACATTCTAATCTATAGTAAAACCATGGAAGAACATGTTCAACATTTAAGGTCAGTTTTGCTAGTTTTGAGGAAGAAAAACTGTTTGCTAACTTACAAAAATGTACATTTTGTACTGACAGGGTTGTTTTCCTAGGTTTCGTTGTGAGTTCTGAAGGCTTGGAGGTGGACAAAGAGAAGGTTAAAGCCATTGAAGAGTGGCCACGACCAGCAAGCATTTCTCAAGTTAGGAGCTTCCATGGACTTGCAAGTTTTTATCAAGATTCGTCCCCAACTTCAGCACCATAGCCGCCCCACTAACAAGTGTTATTAAGAAGAATTCTAAATTCTTTTGGGGGAAGATCAAGAGAAGTCCTTTAATAGCATTAAAGATTGTTTAATACATGCCCCTTTACTTGCTCTACCTGATTTTAATCTAACTTTTGAAATTGAATGTGAAGCATCAGGTGTAGGAATTGGAGCAGTTTTGTCTCAAGGTGGACGTCCTATAGCCTATTTCAGTGAAAAATTAAGTGGAGCTACGCTTAATTACCCTACCTATGACAAGGAGATGTATGCTCTTGTGAGGGCAATGGAAACATGGCAACATTACCTTTGGCCTAAGGAGTTCATCATTCACACTGATCATGAGGCATTGAAACATATCCGGGGCAGCATAAACTCAACAAAAGGCATGCCAAATGGGTGGAGTTTCTTGAAACTTTCCCATATGTTATCAAGTACAAGAAAGGTAAGGAGAATATAGTTGCCGATGCATTGTCACGGAGGTATATTCTTTTAAACACTTTGGAATCTAAGTTATTGGGTTTTGTTTTTATTAAAGACTTATATGTCTCTGACTCTGATTTTGGAGAGATTTACAAAGCTTGTGAGAAAGGGTCAATTGAAAAATACTATAAGCATGATGGTTTCCTATTTAAGGAAGGAAGACTATGCATCCCTCAAGGTTCCATGCGTGAATTGCTAACTAAGGAAGCTCATGGAGGAGGATTAATGGGACATTTTGGGATAGCAAAGACTTTGGCTATACTTCAAGAGCACCTATATTGGCCTAAAATGAAACGAGATGTGGAGAGGTTGTGTGAGCGATGCATCACTTGCAGGAAGGCCAAATCTAAAGTCATGCCACATGGACTTTACACACCACTACCCATACCGGAAGCACCATGGATGGATATTTCAATGGATTTTGTGCTAGGGCTTCCACGTACCAAGAATAACAAAGATTCCATCTTTGTAGTTGTGGATAGATTCTCCAAAATGGCTCATTTCATTCCCTGTAACAAAACTAATGATGCCTCACATATTGCTACTTTGTTTTTCAGGGAAATCTTAAGGTTACATGGCATACCAAGAACTATTGTGTCTGATCGGGATGTGAAGTTCTTAAGTCACTTTTGGAGAGCCCTATGGAGTAAGATTGGTACTAAGTTACTATTCTCCACCACTTGCCACCCTCAAACAGATGGCCAAACTGAAGTGGTGAACCGAGTACTTTCTATGTTACTTCGATCCATCATTAGGAAGAATTTGAAAACATGGGAGGAGAGTTTACCACATGTAGAGTTTGCATACAACCGTTCGATCCATAGTACTACAGGGCGCACGCCTTTTGAAGTGGTGTATGGATTCAATCCATTAACACCGATAGACTTGTTACCATTACCCGATGATCAAATTGTGAATAAAGATGGACTTAATAAAGCTGAATTTGTTAAGAAGCTTCATCAACAAGTGCGGGAGAACACTGAAAAACGAACCAAGCAATATGAGCAGCAAGCAAATAAGGGTCGTAAGCGAATTTCCTTTGAGCCAGGGGATTGGGTGTGGCTGCACATGAGGAAAGAAAGGTTCCCGGCTCAACGAAAGTCCAAATTAATGCCTCGGGGAGATGGACCATTCCAAATAGTCAAGAAGATCAATGACAATGCCTATCAATTAGATCTTCCAGGTGAGTTTAATGTTAGTGCAACCTTCAATGTTGCTGACCTATCTCCTTATGATGTAGATGACGATTTGGGGACAAATCGCCTTAAAGAGGGAGGGACTGATATGAACGTCAATGGCAAAGACCCAGAGAAGTACCCAGGTGGCCCCATTACTCGAGCAAGGGCCAAGGGGTTCCAAGCAGCCATGGAAAATATGTTTACATCAAGCTTGGGACGTGAGAAAGAAGAAATAATAAGGGAGGAACACTTTACTTTGCTTATGCATGAATTTGCATGAGTATTTAAAGTTTGCATAACATTCATTGCATTCAATAAACATGTTGTTCATTAAAGCATGCGTTGCATTTAAACATGTAGTTCATTTAGTTATACACTTCATTTAACTAAGTAGTTCATTGATTAAACTAGTTCATTCAAGATTATTAGTTCATTGAATAAAGTTAGTTCATTAATTAAACTAGTTCATTCATCAAACTAGCTCATTTATTAAACTAACTCTTAATTGTTTACATGCATGTTTTCAATTAAAGATTGAATAAAGTTTACCTTTGTGTCTAGGTGCATGAGGGGAGATGAACGGTTTTACCAGATGCAAGAATATCAGCAGAATGTCTTCCAATTCTGGATGCGATACAGACGTGTTTGGATCCAGAAATCAATTGACGTTATTCCTCCATCTCTTAGCTTTCCAATGCCTTTTGAATCACCTCAATCCGATATCGGAGCTTGAGATACGAATGATTTACTGAAGACAGTGCAGGCTGAAATTTTTATTACGGGAATTTTATGCATGGATGATTTGAATGAATTTGAGCCAAGGAAGAGTTCTTTCATCTTCTACCAAGAGACAAGCAATTGATGGCCATCTTAATTCAGCAAATTCAAGGCATTCAAGGTTGATGTTATCACCATTCAAGTGGGGGTTTCAAAATTCATTGAGGAGACATGAAATGAAGGCTGGATGAAACTCACCTTTTATGACATTCAAGTCATATTAATCAGCTTGGAAGATGAAGAGTTGCACTTAAGCTGGACAGCAAGGATGTCTACATTCATCCTTGTCCACATTCATCCCCTTTCTCTTCATATGATAGTAAAACAAGGCAGCCCAAGAGTCCTTCTTAATTTGGACGAAAATATGACTAAATTCAACCTCAATTTGTCTAAACTAATCAGCTTTGAAGATGAGAAGAAAGGACAAAGCATTCATGTGTATTCAAGTGCATTAAGATGAGCATTCATCTTTCTTGTAACAACTTTTCATATTCTGCCTACTTCTACTATAAATAGGCATCTTTAGGATCATTGTAAGACACACTTTGAATATATAAAACATCTTTGAAAGATTGCTTTCATTCTTGTTCTCTTGTGGAACTTTATCGGCTTCAAGTTAGTCTTGTAGTCTTCATCCATTTCCCTTTTGTTATAGCGTTGGTTCCTAGCTCATCTATAGCTAGTGGGTCACGTTCCATATCCTACCACTTCATTTCCACTTTATTATATTGCTGGTTCCTAACTCTTTATAGTTAGGGGGTCACAATCCATCCTTTGAATTTCTTCATCTTAACGCCAACACCCCATCATCTTCACCTACATTTTCATCTTTTATTTTTTTTTTCTTCCATAATCACAACTATCACTCTTCCTACACTCCTTCTACATATCTTTCATCCCATTATTTCTATTTCTTATTTATCTATTTCTACTTACATTGTTGTTTGAGTAATTTCAGAATACATTCAAAGCACTGCAGAGTTCTTACTAGAATCACGATCGGGCATTCACATATATGATTCAAAACTCATAGTCGAGATCATATCAATGAGTCTAAATTCATCCTAGGAATTCTAGAATATTTGGCCACTAAAGGAGAAGAGAAGAGAAAATGTATTCATTAGTATTCATCACCATTAAGATGAAGCATTCATCTCCTTTGTGTGACTCTTCATATTCAGCCTATGAACACTATAAATAGGCACCTTTCTTTTTATTGTAAACACACAACTTTGATGTATAAACACCTCTTTGTTAGTGCTTTTTTTTTATAGTTCTTTTGAGAATTTTATCAGCTTTCAAGTTAATCCTGTAGCTATTCATCCATTTCATTTTGTTATATCGATGGTTCCTAGCTCATTAATACTAGATGGTCACGATCCATTCCCTACCATATCTATCCATTCATCTTGTTATATTGTTGGTTCCTAGTTCTTATAACAAGAGGGTCACAATCCATACACTTCCACCAATTCAGTTAAGAACTAATAAGAATTGGGTCTTCACTCTTTAGTGTTGGTTCTCCCTTGTTCCATACAAACATGTCTACACCCTTTCCTTCCATTACTACTAAACCTTCTTTCCATTTAACCATTAAATCATTTCCCTATCTTTGCATCTACATTTCCATCCTTTCTTTTAATTCTATTTTCACACCATCTTAATTCCCATCACCACAATACAATCATCATCTCATAACCTCTTCACTACTGTTCGGTTCATCCTTGAACGCCATTTTAAATTCCTTTGCTAACAATTCAAATTCTTACTTGAATCACATTCGGGAAAACACAAATACAAATTTGGCCACTTCACAACCAAATTCGTATCAATTGGTATCAAAGCATTGGTGATTCAGTAAGTTGTTCGATTCATCTTCTTGAATATTCAAAAAATCAGAATTCTAAAAGAAGAAAAGATCAAAGAGGGAGGAATCACATATTATGTTGGAAAAAAGTTTGGTTGTTACTATTGTGTTTATTATATAATTTAGTTTGTTTCATCTTTTTTTTTCTTGTAACCATCCTATACCCTATATTCTTCATTCTTCCTTCCTAACCATCTTGTTTCAGCCGAAATTCCATAAAGACTACTTGTTGAGCCTTGAGTAAATTCTCTAAGTACTTAAAAAGAGAGCAAGAGTGGTAAAAGGCAAGAGTGTGCATTAAGGGGAAAAGCCTATCCTGAGTGAAACACGAGTGTGAGTGCATTTTCTTTTGGAGTGGAAAGGTGAGAATTTGTGCTATTGAGGTTTAATTTTTTATCTAACCATGTCATAAAGATCTAATGTTTTTAAAGGAAACAAAGCACTAGACTTTACTCTACAGGATCTTAGTCGTGTGATAAGGCAGGTGATGCAACAAGCTTTTGATCCCATTAAAAAGAGATTGGATCGCCTTGAGATAGTTACTTGTCAGAAACAAACACCTCCATCGAAGGAACAAAGGCAACTAAAAAAAAGGAGACAACACTCAATCCTTTTCTAGTTCTACATCAAAATAAAGTCAAAGATCTTGCGAGAAGAATAAACACAATTGCAAGAATAGCTAGAAAAGGAAAAATTTGTAAAAATGAAAAATAAATTTTGGAAGAAGAGATAAAACAAATTGAGGGAGAAGAAAAAATATCTGTGAAAAAGAAGAGATTTTTTAGGAAAAAGAAATTAAAATCGAGAGAGAACAGGAATTTGAAAAAGAAAAAGAGAAGAGTTTGAGCATGAAAAGACATTGAGAGTAAAGAAAAAGAGATTTATAAAAAAATGAAAAAGAAGATAAGAGTGAAAAGAATGAGTCTAAAAAAGAAATTATTTGTGAAAAAAAGAAAGAGAGTCTGATTTCATTTTGCACTAACAATTTTAACTATTCTTTTTCTATTCTTGATCTTTCATTGTTACATCATTGTGGAACGATAACTTTAGGATGACACATCCTGAGCCAAAGTCCTAACCCTGGCACCATAATTACTAAAGCCAAAGGTAGAGTTGTCACCAAGGATGATTCGGAAAAAGAGGTCATAGAAGAAGCAAGTAAGTCTGATCATTCAATGTTTACTTTCACCAATAATGATGAAATTGTTTATAGTGTAAGTAGAGATGAGGGAGAAATTACATTCGTGGATGTTTTGGAAGAAAAAGAGGTAAAGAAGATCACATTTTCCACTGAAGGAGACTTTTTAAAATCCAATCAATCCATGAATGTTTGTGATACATGTACCACAAGGCAATTCCAAGGACAAGATGGACTTACTTTTCCACTTGGCCCAACAACCCGAGCCAAGTCTAAGCTAATCAAGGACAAGCTGAATTCGACCGTCCAAGTATTCGTGAGCAAAGGATTACAAGTTGCCATGAAGAAAGAAGAATTTCTTGAAGGAAGTCCACACTTAACATCTTCAAGAATAATTGGGTCACAAAAACTCAACTTGCTGCACCTTTGGAGTTGGATATCCATGAGCCTTTAGATGTCCATTAATTAGCCCTTTTTATTGTAATTAGACCCAATACTTGTTACTATAAAAGATTGGGTAAGATTTTTATTTTTAGCCCAAATTAGTATTTACAAGTGTTTTTAGGCCTAATTAGCTTTTAAAACAGCCCACACATGCCTCCTTGCCCAAGAACCAATTTCTTATCATCTAAACCAGCCCAAATACCCTTAAATTCGTCCAGATAAAGGCCCTATCAACTTTTACTTGCTACCCAATCAAAACAGCTCTTATCAGCCCATTACTTGATGCCCAAGCAAACCAGCCTTTATCAAGTTTACTTGCTGCCCAAGCAACCAGCCCTTATCAGCTTATCACGTGCCTTATCACCCTATTCCTTGCCACACAAGCACAAGGAGTTTAAAGGCTGTTATTTTTTTTAATTAGATTAGGTTTTCCTTGTTTTAGTAGAAGTTAAATTACTTTGTCTATCCTTCACCTATAAAAGGATGAAGCCTCCATCATTGTAAGAGAGATTTTCTTTGATTTATGAAATATTTAGTGAGTTTGTTTTTCCAAGTGCTGATTGCTTGTGCCTTCGAAGTCTTCTTCGACATAAGCTCGACGAGTTCTTGTGAGGGAGATCATCTTCACACTCTTGCTTGCCTAGATAATCGCGTCTAGGAGGGTGGGTTAGAGCTGCTTGAGGTTGCTTGCTTAGATAATTGAGTCTAAGAGGGTGCCGAGGACAAAACAACATCAACAATTCGCAAGCCATCTTCATCTTCAACCTTCACACCATCTTCCATAATTCCATAAACAAAGCTGGAATTTTCAGATTTGTTTTACTTATCTCTTTTAATCTTTTTTTTTATATTCTTATTTCTTATCATATAATCCTTCATCTTGTCTTTCTTTCTCTAAATTTCCAGCCTTGAATCTGAAAATTTCAAGAAAATCCCTTCTCTTTTCTCTTGAATTTTCAGATCTGCCCAAACTTCCTTGATTGAGTCTAGAGCTCCTAGTTCTTGCAACAACTTGATTGAAGGCTTCAAAATCCAAGATTGCACCACTCTATCAGTTTGCATCACACATGAGACTTTGGTGGATCAAATTGAAGTGCCAAAAAAGATAATTCAACCATTCAAATTGGAGTGGTTGATCGATTAAGAATAAATTTTACTAAGACAATGGCAAGAGACTAGTCAGATCTTGTTTGATAGAATCTTCATCAAATGTCCAGTCTTGTTAATGGAAGGCCAATTTCCAGATTCTCGAGGCCATGGAACAAGAACAAGATGTCTCATTCCAACCAAAGATGAATCGAAATTTCTCTATTAATGTCCTAAAATTTGTCAATGGTGTTGTTTCATATCAGGAAGTTGGCAAGCCACTACGAGGAGCTTAAAAGGACTTCTCCATCTATGGAAAAGACTTCTTTTTGCTTGGTGTTGAAGAACATTTCCCCAATGATGTTTGCAATTCAGAGCGTGAAGATCAACAACAATCAACCCGGTTGAAACGTTGAAGATGGCTCCTAAACAAGTTTACTAAACACTTGCAAACACATATTCAAAGAATTCTAAAATCTCAAAAGAGAACTTTTTATTAATCAATGAAAATCTGGTCAAAGGCATCACTAGGAGCTCTGATTAGCTCACAACAAAAGGGAGTGCTCGGATCAGCTCAAAACCTAAGGAAAACATTCTAAAGGAGCTCACAAGCTTGAAAGATCAGCTCACCTAGCTAAAGTCAGCTCGAAATAGCTCAAATTAGCTTGAAGATTGAGCTAGCTCTTTCAACTAGCTAGCTCAGCTCAATCCAGCTCACTCCAAGCTCACTTCACTCCATCTACAAATGACAGCTTACCACCCCAAGGGTCGTGTCCCCTCCTAAGGAACATGTCCCTAGCTAATTGGAGGGAAACTCAAATGGGCGGCAAAAGCAATGGAGGGAAGAGCGTTGTGCTCCAAAATCAAGTGGAGGGAGACTCCAATTCGGCTGAAACATCACCTAGGCCTTTGAAGGGAGGCACCGCCCTAGCTAAATAGTTGTAAGGCCTTTTCGGCCATGCCCCTTCATCCCCTATAAATACAAGTTTTTTTCATTTGTAACACACTTCTTTGATTTATAAAAATTACTTTTGTGAGAATTTTCTCTCTATTAGTTCTTTTTAGAACTTTATTGACTTATCAAGTACTTTGTACTTGTGGCGTCATTCCTTCTATTCATCTTGATACTTTTGGTTTCTATCTCTTTATAGATAGTGGGTCAAAGTCCTTTTCTGCCATCCTTTAAGAAATCATATAAGGATCGGGGTTATGCTCTTTATAGCATAGTTTCTTCCTTTAGTTCTTAAGATACTATCTTCATCATTTCCAGCCATTTCCATCACCATTTCCTTACACCTATCTTACCATCCTCTACAGCTACCACCAAACTATCTTTTATTTTACCTTGACCGTTCTATTTGTGCCTATCTTGCTTGCAGGTTTCTTGCTTCCTTCCTAGATCCAACAATCAAAGAAGCCATCTTTAGCAACATCAAGAACGACCTTGCATCACTACTTGCATGAAATAAAAATTGACTTACAAGGTAGGCACTTGCTTGCTTTCACCAAAAGATTTAATACCATATGATGTAGTTCGTCCTTGATGTTGTAGAAGACGACCCTTTGATTGTAGCTAGCTAGCTAAAAGAGCTAGCTCAATCTTTGAGCTTGCATGAGCTGTCCATAGCCAGGTGAGATAGTCCTTTAAGCTTGTGAGCTTACTTAGAGTGCTCTCCTTTGTCCTTGAGCTGATCCGAGCACTCATAGTGGCCTTTGAGTTAATCTAAGCTCCTAGTTATGTTCTTGAGCTGATCCAAGCACTCCTAGTGGCCTTCGAGTTAATCTAAGCTCCTAGTGATGTCCTTGAGCTAATCAAGTTGCCTTGAATGTCCTGGAGCTATTACGAGCTGCCTTGCTAGTCTTTGAGCTTAGCTGAACAATCTTTAAGGTTTTCGATCTAGCATCTTCATCCATAGCACCTAAGAAGCATTAAACAATGTGTGAGCTATGTTTAAGCTAAAAATAAGATGCATACTTAAGCTAATAATTCAATGCAAACATGCATTAAATGACTTAAACTAAATATAAAGATGTGTAGAAATGTAATGCATTACATAGTAACATGTAACATATTGTATATCTTATTATCTAAGGCTGAGTTTTCCTCAAATGATTTCAAAACACGATGGCACTTATGAGAAAGAACTTCCCTAAATAACTTAGCCTTAGAACGGGTGATTGGTCCTTTTGGCATCTCTTCTAGATCTGGTGCTGGTATGCTTTCATTAGTGGAGAAAAAGAAGAATTTGAAAGTGAGCATGAAATTGAGAGAGAAAATACAATCTTTAAGAAGAAAAAGGATTGAAAAAGAAGATAAAACTCAAGAAAAACAAGTGTGAGAATAAAACAAAAGAGCTAGAGAGACAAGAAAAGAGTGATATTGGAAAAGAAGTTGTTCGTGCAAAAAAAAGAGAGGAAACGAAACAGTTTTGCACTAACGACCTTAACAACAATTTGCCTACTCTTGTTTTGACATTTTCTCAGGATTCTATGGGAGAATTTTTGGAGGACATTCCAGTGGGAGAGATTGAAAAATCTAGTGCAAAAGAGGACACACCGGTTTTACTTTGCACTAACAAAATTGACAATTTTATGTCACCTTCTTCTTTCTCATTGTTTCAAGATTTTCAAGAAGTATCTCAAAAAGACAACCTCCATGGATTGCCACCCATTCAGATTATCAAACATCCTCCTTGTTTGATGTTTCTATTGATTTTGACTTCAATAGAGAATTTTCAGAAAATTTCTCAAGGGAGTTGCCCCTCATCAAGACCATCATTCATCAACCACCCATTCGGAGCATTCAACACCCTTGGTTTGATATTTATTTTGATTTTGTGATAATGTTTCCAAAAACTCTCTTTGAATTGTTTTTCAGGGAAACGAGTCGATTACTAGGTGGAGTAGATTCAAACCAAAATGCTACGTTTCTTAGTTATTTTTGGAGAATTTTCTAGAACAAAATGAACACCAAGCGAATAGTGTATCATCCACCATTCAAAGAGTTCGATAGTGAAGTTGTGTACGCGGGAAACCACGTTGCACTTGCGAAGCCGTTTATGTATGCTTAATCACGAGTTATTATTCAAAAAAGTTTGAAAATATGGGAATAATGTTTGCCTTTTGACCAAGTCATTAGCAAACAATTAGAACCATATGTCATGAAGCAACTACAATTTAAAAACCTTGACAGGTTTGATCTTTTTAATTCTCAACATTTTATTTCTTTTCCTACTAATACAATTTTGATTGTATAAGTCGAAAGGTCATATAAGTTTGAGAAAGAGCTACACAGAAAGGTGAAAGGAAATAAAGAAAAAGAACCTAGTGTCTTGCGAACCTGATGCGATCTCGTTATAGAGTTTACCGAGATGCTTATTTGCCCAATCGTAAATGAAGTAACTTTGTGTTGTAATACTTGCAACGGTTTTCAGATGGTTTAAAGGATGATGTAATGATATAAAAAGTGAAGAGAATAAAAATTCTGGAATTTTGGATGGTTAATGTGATCGATGGTGGTGGTAGAATTGGATGATGGAAGATGGGAGGTAGTTTAGGAATTGAGGATTGAACCAACACTAAAAAGTGTGACCCGAACCCTATAACGGTCTCTAAACGAAATAATGATCTTGACCCACTAGTTAAGTAAAACTAGGAACCAAAGATATCAAGGTTTGATTCAACAAGCAGAACTTGAAGGATCGATAAAGTTCTCAAAAGAACGAAAGAGATAGAACTCTCAATTTTTCTTGAATCAAAGTGTGTCTTACAATTGCAAAACCAACCTCTATTTATAGGCTTTACAAAATGAAGTGATCAACCAACATTCCTAAGGAGAGGTCTGAAGGGATAATAAATAAAAAAGAAGCATTGAAATGTGTGCCTTTGCCGCCCAATGTAATCATAAGCTATCATGTCAATTTCCATGTGAATGTAAGCAAGCAAGCACCTCCAAAGCCAAGCAAGCATCTCTCCAATAGTCATAATTCTCTGAATCACCCTAATGATGTGTCTATTCATTGTCCTTGCATCACCTATAAATACGAGAAATATGATAATAAAAAATAAAGCAAGGTAATATGATGCATGCTAAATATAATAAATATATGCTATATGATTCAACGAACTCTAGTACTGTAAAATAAACAATAAACAGCATAATAGAAAACATGTTGATACATGCATGAGCGGGGTTAAAAATTAGTCATGTTGGACAAGAAGCTGAATTTGTTTGATGTAAACAATAAAGGCCAAAACAATGCACGCATAGGAGGTCAAAAACGACGCATCTTGGACAAGAAACTGAATATGTTTGTGAAGTCTGGAAAGTCAGACAACTTGCGACGAGTTTTTGGATGGGATCCAGACATTTATTGATACGGAAGCTAGGATCCAAGAATTACCTCAAAATCTAGGAACCCTCTAGATCGCAATTAATCTAGCAAACTCACTAATATGATCTGAGAAAACCCCAAACTCCACGTTCAACAAACTGATAATAAAGCATGATCTTGATGTAAAAACGAGATAGGATGAATTTGACGGTGGCGGTGTTGGATAGATTTGTCCTTGGCACCCTCCTAATCGCAATTGAATAGGCAAACACCTGCAAACGGCACGAATCTCTCCGATGAATGGATGATGACAAGATAGATGTTGTAGGATATTTTGTCCTCGGCACCCTCTTAGACGCGATTATCTAAGCAAGCAACCTCAAGCGGCTCTAACCCACCCTCCTAGACGCAATTACCTAGGCAAGCAAGAGTGTGAAGATGATCTCCATCACAAGAACTTGACGAACTTACGTTGAAGAAGACTTCTGATACGAAAATTAACAAGGCAAATCTATCTACCTTGAAAATAAAATGGCCCATGGCCAAAGGTTTTTTGTAACTCAAAGCTCCATGATGTTCTTCTTATTAGTGAAGCAAATATGCCTTTAAATAGGCTACAAATGAAGAGTTCAACTTAAATTAGGAAAAGTAAAGATAATAATAAAATAAATAAACATATTTTATCTAACCTAAAAAACTAATAAATAAATAACAAATCAAATCCTAAATCATCTAAATATCTTCATAAAGAATCCTAGATTAAATTTAAGTACAAATAATCAATAAAATTATTGAAAATTCGTAATAAATAATATTTCCCGTGATAAAACCGTATATAGATTTCTGCTCACACAGTCTTCACTAAAATGGACATAACTTGAGCTACCGATGTCAGATTGATGCGTTTCAAGATGCGTTGGAAAGCTAAGAGATAGACGAATAAGTTTGAAGAAGACATGTAGACTCAGAAGTGCCTGGATCCCATCCGAAAATTCGATGCAAGTTGGCTGAAATTCCAGACTTATAAAACAGCTTCAACTCTTTGGCTACAATGCATCATTTTAGCCCCCCATACATGTATCATTCTCCCCCTGTTGAAAATGATTCGTCCCGAATCTTAAGAGTTGTTGATCACAACCTTCAAGTCTCTTGAGATGTCTCCAGGAATGAAATATTAAAACTAGGATCTATATAGAGAATTATATATATTTTTTCTTTTTTCTCAACTACTAAAACAACAATAAAAGATAATTGTTTCAAACACCTAAACCAAGGCTCTGATTACCAATTGATACGGAAGCCAGGATCCAAGAATTACCTCAAAATCTAGGAACCCTCTAGATCACAATTAATCTAGCAAACTCACTAATATGATCTGAGAAAACCCCAAACTCCACGTTCAACAAACCGATAATAAAGCATGATCTTGATGTAAAAACGAGATAGGATGAATTTGACGGTGGCGGTGTTGGATAGATTTGTCCTTGGCACCCTCCTAATCGCAATTGAATAGGCAAACACCTGCAAACGGCACGAATCTCTCCGATGAATGGATGATGACGAGATAGATGTTGTAGGATATTTTGTCCTCGACACCCTCTTAGACGCGATTATCTAAGTAAGCAACCTCAAGCGGCTCTAACCCACCCTCCTAGACGCAATTACCTAGGCAAGCAAGAGTGTGAAGATGATCTCCATCACAAGAACTTGACGAACTTACGTTGAAGAAGACTTCTGATACGAAAAATAACAAGGCAAATCTATCTACCTTGAAAATAAAATGGCCCATGGCCAAAGGTTTTTTGTAACTCAAAACTCCATGATGTTCTTCTTATTAGTGAAGCAAATATGCCTTTAAATAGGCTACAAATGAAGAGTTCAACTTAAATTAGGAAAAGTAAAGATAATAATAAAATAAATAAATATATTTTATCTAACCTAAAAAACTAATAAATAAATAACAAATCAAATCCTAAATCATCTAAATATCTTCATAAAGAATCCTAGATTAAATTTAAGTACAAATAATCAATAAAATTATTGAAAATTCGTAATAAATAATATTTCCCGTGATAAAACCGTATATAGATTTCTGCTCGCACAGTCTTCACTAAAATGGACATAACTTGAGCTACCGATGTCAGATTGATGCGTTTCAAGATGCATTGGAAAGCTAAGAGACAGACGAATAAGTTTGAAGAAGACATGTAGAATCAGAAGTGCCTGGATCCCATCCGAAAATTCGATTCAAGTCGGCTGAAATTCCAGACTTATAAAACAGCTTCAACTCTTTGGCTACAATGCATCATTTTAGCCCCCCATACATGTATCATTTATGGATCGTCTTCACACTCTTACTTGCCTAGATCATCTTCACAAGTAATGGGTTAGAAATTCCTCCAAGTCCAATGGTGGTGGTGATGCCATGATCTCATCAGAACTATGACTCCAAAAGTCACAGAATAGTCCGTTCGGCACTAGTCAAGCAGCATGAAAGCAAAATTTGCTGAAAGCGCACAATAACTATCTTTGAACCTGGAGATTGGTTTTGGTTCGAAAGGCAAGTAAAGAAGTTTTCGACCCTATGAAAGTCGAAGTTGTTCCCTATTATAGGAAGCGTTAATTTGGGGACAAATCACTTTCAAGAGGGGGAATGATGTGATCCAGGCTAGCAGCAAACTTCTTGGGGCCTTGCTCACGTCAGAAGAGAAGTCATAGGATTTAAACACTTGTTCCCGAGCCGAGGATCTTAAAAATTCGAGTTTTCTAGCCTCAAATCTAAGCTTGGAGCCTTGTCCATCTTTTGAACAAATGTAGTATTGATGTTATCCAAATCAGCAGCAATTTTCTCCATGATTTGATCACACCATTGAAGATCCTCAAGGCTGATTCTAAGGGAGTTTTACCTTCATCTTTTATTATCTTATTTATACATTGTATACTGTTAAAAGCATTTTTTTCATATTAGGATATACTTGAATTATCATAGGTTATCATGCACTTGCATAATATATGATATTCATGCATAACATATGAATCACATCTTTATATTATACTTATACTTAGCTATGTCATGCATATTTCATGTTACACATCATTTACCTATGTTTGCATTGCATTGCATCTTTATACTTAAGCATGCATCTCATTTTAGCTTTAGATCCAGCTCACACATTGTTTGTTGTTCTCTTTAGGTACTAAGGATGAAGGCACAAGCCCAAAACAGCTCAAGGACCTTAAGGGCAGCTCGAGTCAGCTCAAAAGCTTCAAGGAATGCTCGAATCAGCTTAAAGACAAAGAAGAGTAGCTTAAGGGAGTTCACAAGCTTAAAGGACTAGTTCACCTAGCTAAGGGCAGCTCATGGAAGCTCAAAACAACTCGAATATCAAGCTAGCTCATTCAGCTAAGTAGCTCAGCTCAATCCAGCTCTCACCAAGCTCAACCAGCTCATTTCAGCTCCACCTACACATGTTAGCTCATCACCTCAAGGGTCATGTCTTCTTAAAACTTGCGACGAATTTTTGGATGGGATCCAGGCATTTATGGGTCAACATGTCTTCTTAAAACTTGTCCGTCTGCAAATTATCTTTCCAGCGCATCTTGAAATGCCTCAATCGGACATCTGGATCTCAAGATACGTCTATTTTAGCGAAGACAGCGCATGCAGAAATTCCTATACGGGATTAATACGGGATTTTTGGATAATTACGAATTTTCAAGATTTTATTTGATTATTTGTAATTTAAATCAATATAGGATTCTGCAATATCTATTAGGATCAGATTTATTTGACTAGGATTTTATTTTTAGCATTTATTTATTATTAGAAGTTACTTATCTAATTAGGAGATTAGATTTTAGCATTTATTTATTGTATTTAATTCCTAAGTTTAGTAGGATTAAAACTTCTCCACGGCCTATATAAAGGAGGCTTCACCCACATTGTAATTCAGATTTCATTGATTAATAAAAAGTTCTCTTTAGAGATTTTAGTATTCTTTGAGTTTGCAAGTGCTGATTACTTGTGCCTTCGAAGTCTTCTTCAACATAAGTTCGACGAGTTCTTGTGAGGGAGATCATCTTCACACTCTTGCTTGCCTAGATAATCGCGTCTAGGAGGGTGGGTTGGAGCCGCTTGAGATTGCTTGCTTAGATAATTGCGTCTAAGAGGGTGCCGAGGACAAAACAACAACAATAAATCGCAAGCCATCTTCACCTTCAACCTTTACACCATCTTCCATAATTCCATAAACAAAACTGGAATTTTCAGATTTGTTTTACCTTTCTCTTTCGCAATCTTTTTATTTATATTCTTATTTTCTTATCATCTAATCCTTCATCTTGTCTTTCTTTCTTTAATTTTCCAGCCCCGAATCTGAAATTTTCAAGAAACCCCCAACTAGTTTCTCTTGAATTTTCAGATCTGCCCATACTTTTCTTGATTGAGTCTAGAGCTCCTAGTTCTTGCAACAACTTGATTGAAGGCTTCCAAATCCAAGATTGTGCTACTCTATCATGCTTGCTTGAGATGCTTGCTTGAGGTGCTTGCTTGCATTCACATGGAAATTGACATGATAGCTTGTGATTACATTGGGTGGCAAAGTCACACAATTCAAGGTGTCTTTTTATTATTATTATTATCCCTTCAAACCTCCCTAGGAATGTTGGCTGATCACATCATTTTGTAAAGCCTATAATAGAGGCTGGTTTTTCAATTGTAAGCACACTTTGATTTGAAGAAGAGTTGAGAGTTTTATCTCTTTCGTTCTTTTGAGAACTTTATCGATCCTTCAAGTTCTGCTTGTTGAATCAAACCTTGATATCTTTGGTTCCTAGTTCTACTTAACTAGTGGGTCAAGATCCTTATTTCGTTTAGAGACCGTTATAGAGTTCGGGTCACACTTTTTAGTGTTGGTTCAATTCTCAAGTCCTAAACTACTATCCATCTTCCATCATCCAATTTTACCACCACCATCGAACACATTAACCTTATAAAATTTCAGAATCTTATTCTCATCACTTTCTATATCGTTACACACCATCACCCTTTAAACCATCCAAAACAGTTGCAAGTTTTACAACACAGTTCATTTATGATTGGGCAAATCAAGCATCTCGGTAAATTCCAAGACGAGGTCGCGTCAATGAACCAACCAAGAACCTGAAGTATAGATGGAGATAGGAGACGCCACAAACAACAAAGCTTAATAAGTCGATAAAGTTCTAAAAAGAACAAGTTTGAGAGAATAAACTCACAGAGTAAAAGATAATTTATAGAATGAGAATTGTATCTTACAAATGAAATCCAAAGCCCTATTTATAGTTGTTTAAAGGGCATGGCCGAAAACACCTCTAACTAATCAAATAACCATTCGGTTAAACTCATGCCTATATCCAAAGTTGTTTAACTATTCTGCTACTTGGTGTCTCCCTCCAATCTGAAATTGCGGCCCATTCTAGAGATTTCCCTCCAAGAATTGGCGCCACTTTATGTTCCCTCCAAGGGTGATAGACATGTTTCTTGGGAGGGAACATGTACCTTGAGGTATTGAGTTATTATTGGAAGCTTGAGCCAAGATGAGCTGGTCGAGCTAACTATGAGCTGAAATGAGCTGAGCTGCTAGCTAAATGAGCTACACTTTATCTACGAGGTGCCTTTAGCTAGGTGAGCTTCTCTTTTATTGCCTTTGAGCTATCTCGAGCTGCTTGGAGCTTAATGGAGTTTGAATGAGTTGAAACGAATTGAATGAGCTTAGAATGAGCTGCCTTCATTGGTCCCTTTGCTTATGTGAGCTGGTTTAATAAAAATAAACAAACATAAGGGATTACGATGCATGTTGGTTTTAAATATGCAAATGCAATGCAAGCATAGTGATGCATGTACCACTGGGCAATTCCAAGGACGAGATGGACTTACTTTTCCACTTGGCCCAATAACTCGAGCCAAGTCCAAGATGATCAAGGACAAGCTGAATTCGATTGTCCAAGGATTTGTGAACAAAGGATTACAAGCTTCCATGAAGAAAAAAAATTTCTTGAAGGAATTTCACACTTAACATCCCTCAAGAACAATTGGATCAGAAAACTCAACTTGCTGCACCTTTGGAGATGGATAACCGTGAGCCTTTAGATGTCCATTAATTAGCCCTCTTATTGTAATTAGACCCAATAGTTATTACTATAAAAGATTGGGTCAGATTTTACTTTTAGTCCAAATTAGGATTTACAAGTGTTCTTTTAGGCCTAGTTAGCATTTAAAAACAGCCCACATGATACGTGCATGGGAGGACTAAAGCAATGCATATTTGACTGAATCTATTTGTGAAGTCTGGAAAGTCAGCCAACCTGCAACAACTTTTCAGACAGGATCCAGGCATTTATGGGCGGAGTTATCTTCTAACAAATTGACTGTCATTCTGTTACCTTATCAATTCGATGTCAAGAAATCAAGATACGTCCATTTTACTGAAGACTGCACATGCAGAAAACTGATACGAGATTATTAAAGGATTTTGTAAAATTCAGCCCAAAAGCTAACATATAAGGCTTTGGACGAATTAAACTTAGCCCAATGTGTTTATTATCATTTAAATTTATATCTTTAGGGTTTTATATACTTTAGGAACCAGCCACCCTTCTCCCAAGCATGCAAGGAGTTTAAAGGCTGCATTTCTTTATTATTTTAATTAAATTAGGTTTTTCGTGTTTTAGTAGAAGTTAAATTACTTTGGCTATCCTTCACCTATATAAAAGGATGAAACCTCCACCATTGTAAGACAGATTTCTTTGATTTATGAAATATTTAGTGAATTTGTTTTTGCAAGTGCTGATTACTTGTGCCTTCGAAGTCTTCAACATAAGTTCAACGAGTTCTTGTGAGGGAGTCATCTTCACACTCTTGCTTGCCTAGGTAATTGAGTCTAGGAGGGGGGTTAGAGCCGCTTGAGGTTGCTTGCTTAGATAATTGCGTCTAAGAGGATGTCGAGGACAAATCTACTAGAACAAATCGCAAGCCATCTTCACCTTCAACCTTCACATCATCTTCCATAGTTCCATAAACAAAGTTGGAATTTTCAGATTTGTTTTACCTATCTATTTCTCAATCTTTTTTAATCTTTTATTTATATTCTTATTTCTTATCATCTAACCCTTCATCCTGTCTTTCTTTCTTTAATTTTCCTGTCTCGAATCTGAAATTTTCAAGAAAAGCCCTTCTCTTTGCTCTTGAATTTTCAGATTTGCCCATACCTTTCTTGATTGAGTCTAGAGCTCCTAGTTCTTGCAACAACTTGATTGAAGGTTTCCAAATCCACAATTGCGCTACTCTATCATTTGGTATCAGATTTGGGACGATTCTTGGCAAGAATTTTGGCATTTTGGGTGAAAAAAGATGAAAATTAGGGAAAATTTTTCAAATCCAACCGAGCGAATTTTGAGCTGAAAATTTTCAGATCAGATCTACGCCATTGAAGGAGTAACCACATAAAATTTTAGAATTTTTTGACATCGGGAACACCTCGAACGATGTGGATCAATTTTTAGAAAAATTAGGGTTTTCCCCTACTTTAACCCTATTTTCATTATTTTTTTCATCAATTTTCGTTATTTTCTGTTTATTTACCTTGTAAAGAAAAAAAGACGAAAAAAGAAAAAAAGAAACGAAAAGAAAAGAAAAAATAAAAAGAAAAAGAAATAAGAGTGAAGAAAAGTGAGAAAGCTCATACCTAACCACCAACCACCATCAAGATCACCATCATCAACCACCACAAGCATCATATTGAAGTGGACACAACATTGGATTTCTTCCTTCAAGTTGTTTCCGGATTTTGGGGTTATCATCTTTCTAGACTAATTTTTTCTACTCTTAGTTTTTTTAAGTTCTTTTGTTTTGCTTTTTCTTTCTTCTATTACGCCATTAACACCTTCTCTTTTCTGGTGAGTAGGATTAAAAAGTTGCATTACAATCCTTCTTTCTTGCAACTATATTCAATTGTGGTGTCAAAAGCCTTTCATTTGGACTCATAGTACAATTAGGACTCATTGTTTGGATTAAACATTGATTGTAACTTGTTGACTTGTGGTAGGAATGTCTTTAAAGAGCACGAGATCGATTTACTTGTCTCACTAAATATTTTATTTCTTGGAGTGTTTAGTGAGATTTCTAGTTTTCTTTTGCTTTTCACCTTTTAAATATGAGTGTTTCAGGATGTCACAAACGAGTAACGACGAAGAACCACACGAGGTGAATCTTCAAGAAGTTTTGGATACTCTCAATAAACTTGCACGGACTGTAACTTCATTGGCAACCAAGCTTGAGCACACCGATACAATCATGACCACAATCACTCAAACCATTGGGAGATTAGAAACCACTGCTGTCGCAAGCGATACTGAGGAGCCTAAGTGTCCAAATCTTGTTCCCATTCAGAATAGACGCCAAAATCCCTTATATAGGCACAATCCTCGCCTAGATCCGAGACGAGTAACAAACACCTTAGCCAAACCAAAGATCACTTTGCCACCTTTCAAAGGAAGGTATGACCCTGATGCTTATTGTGACTGGCAAAATTGAGTTGATCTTCTATTCGAGCATTATCAATGTCCTGGAGAGGATCAAGTTCCACTGTTGACTCTCAAATTCACTGAATACACATCCATTTGGTGGTCCTAAGTGGTCTGAAATCAGCGTATCAGTGGAGAAGCGAAGATAACCTCATGGGGAGAACATAAAGAAGTCATGCGAGAACGATTCATTCCCCCCATTAAATCGACGAGAGATCAAACAAAAGTTACAAAGAATTCGACAAGGCTACAGAACTGTTGATGAGTATCTCAAAGAGATAGAATCATTGATGCAAAGAGCCGATATACGAGTGGATGAAGAGGATACAATGACTAGGTTTGTTGTCAGACTCAATGACAACATTCTTAAGGTACTTGAACTTAAAACCTACTACACTCTTCAAGAGGCATTCCAATTCCCCATGACAATCAAAAAGCACATCAAAGATCGACAAAAATATCGACAGAAGAATTATCACTATGATAGAGGTACCACTCAACCTATATCTCATTCTAATTCTTCAAAACCTTTGCTCGACTCAATTATAACAAAGCAGAAAATTGAAGCATCCAAATCACTGGATAAAACCAAGACAAAAATCCCCATGTTGGCGGAAAACACACAAACACTCAAGCAAACTCGAGATACTGTATGCTTCAAGTGGAAAGATCATGGACACTGTCAAAGAGACTGCCCGAATACAATACTTTTCTTGTTCGAGAAGATGGGACATACTCATTCGATTTAGAGAAGGAATTGTCCGACAATGAATTCATCGCTGATGATTACTCAATTGATGAACCTGATCCTAGAAGCTTGGTGATTCAATGTTCACTTAATATCCAAGCAATCGACGATTCAAAGAAGCAAAGAACAAATATTTTCCACACACGGTGTTTGATCAAAGGTAAACTATATTCTGCCATCATTGATAGCGAAAGCTGTGCGAATGTGGTGAGCAGCTATCTAGTTGATGCACTTGACCTGCCTTGTCAACGCCATCCAAAGCCGTAGTATCTCCAATGGCTTCATGAAGGGTCAGAATTAAAGGTAAAAAACGTGCCTTAATAACTTTTACTATGGAAAATATTATGATGACGTTTGGTGTGATGTTATCCCTATGCAAGCATCTCACTTACTTTTAGGATGACCCTAGCAGTATGACCGTGATGTGACTCACCATGGTAAGTTAAATAAGTATTCCTTTTTGTATACCATGGCAAAAAGTATACCTTGGCTCCAGTTGGTCCAAAAGATGTGTACAAAGATCAGATACGAATGAAGAAGTTTTGAGTAGGTGGGAATTAAAAAAGATAAAAACAAATAAAAAATGAAAAACAAAAGGCAACGACAAAAGAGGCCAGTAGTGATAAAAGCCAAATAAGTAAAGGCCCAGGGGTGGTGAGTGATCCTAAATGTGAGAAAAAAAAGAGTGTCTCAAAATATTTATGCGAGATAAAAAGAAGTGAGACAAGTCTCTTTCCTTAAACAGACTTGCATTCTCATCTACTTTAAAGAACAATTTTTTCTATTACTAACAATAACAAATGTTTGCCTAGTGTGTTTGTTTCTCTTTTGCAGGACTTCAATGATGTTTTAGGTGATCCACCAACGGTTTGCCATCCTTAAGAGGAATTGAACATCAAATTGACCTAATTCCAGGTTCTTCTATCCCAAATAGACCAGCATATAGATGCAATCCCGAAGAAACCAAGGAGTTAGAAAAGCAAGTGGAAGAACTACTCAACAAATGCTACATTCGTGAGAGTTTAAGCCCTTGTGCTGTTCTAGTGCTTTTGATGCCAAAGAAAGACGGTTCATATCTAATGTGTGTCGATTGTCGACCAATCAACCGAATAACCATCATGTATAGGCATCCTATTCTACGATTAGATGACATGCTTGATGAATTCTATGGAGCATGCATCTTCACCAAGATCAATTTGAAAAGTGGTTATCATCAAATTCCGATGAAAGAATGAGATGAATTGAAAACCGCTTTCAAGACCAAGTTCCGTTTATATGAGTGGATAATCATGCCATTTGGTTTGACAAATGCCCCTAGCACATTCATGAGATTGATGAACCCCTGCGGGAGTTTAGAGGTAAGATTATTGTTGTTTATTTCGATGATATTCTTATTTGCTCTCCTTTTTTTGATTCACATCTCTTTCATGTGAAATCCGTCTTCAAAGTTCTACAGGAACGGTTATATGCTAACATGGAAAAGTGCGTGTTTTGTAGTGAAAGTCTTAATTTTCTAGGCTTTATAGTAAGTGTACAGGATATTCATGTTGATAATGAAAAAGTCAAAGAAATTCAAGAATGGCCCACGCCATCGTCCATAACCGAGGTGGATCCTTCCATAGCCTAGCAAGCTTCTATCGTTGCTTTGTCAAGGATTTCTCTACAATTGCCTCACCATTGACAGATATCATCGAAAATAGTATGTTTTCATTGGGGTGAGGCACAAGATCAAGCTTTCAAAACACTACAAGGTAAACTTTTTATTGCCCCAATTCTTCATCTTCCCGATTTTTCTAACACTTTTGAGTTAGAATGTGATGCCTCCAGTATATGCATAGGTGCAGCTCTTTTACAGGAAAAACAACCAATCGCTTACTTTAGCGAGAAGTTAAAATGAGCACATTTGTACTACTCAACTTATGATAAAGAGCTCCTTGCATTAGTTCATGCACTTGAAGTTTGGCAACACTACCTTCTTCCAAAGGAGTTCGTCATACACACCGACCATGAATCATTTAAGTGGCTAAACGGCCAAGGTAATTTGAGCAAGAGACATGCTCATTGGGTGGAGTTCATTGAATCATTCCCTTATGTGATCAAATACAAAAAAGGTAACGATAATGTAGTAGTAGATGCACTATCTCGAAGGTATACCCTAATTACTCAAATGCATGCTACTACATTGGGATTTGAACATACAAAGGAATTGTATCCTAATAATCCAGATTTTAAGGAAATTTATACTCATTGCTTAAAAGGTGCTTTTAACAAGTTTTATCTTGTAGATGGGTTTCCTTTCTTAATAAATAGGTTGTGTATACCACAAGGCTCCATTAGAGAATTTCTAGTCCATGAATCACATGCCGGAGGCTTAATGGGGCACTTTGGCATCTCCAAAACTTTGGACATGGTAATGGAGCACTTCTTTTGGTCACATATGAGGAAAACAGTGGAGAAGGTATGTGCATCATGCATAGTATGTAAACAAGCCAAATCCAAGGTCAGTCCTAACAGTTTATATACTCCCCTTCCCATTCCTTCTTGCCCTAAGGTCGAAATATCTATGGAATTTATTCTTGGATTACCTCGTACCAAGAAGGGTCGAGATAGTATTTTTGTTGCGGTCACAGGTTTTCCAAGATAGCTCACTTCATACCATGCCATAAAATAGACGACGCTACTCATGTAGCCGAAATAGTACGACCTCATGGAATCCCACGCACCATTATTTTCGATAGAGATGTCAAGTTCATTTGCCATTTTTGGAAGGTTTTGTGGGGAAAGATAGGTACCAAACTTCTTTATTCTACTACTTGTCATCCATAGAAGGATGGATAAATCGAGGTAATAAACCGGATCTTAGGTGCATTACTAAGAACCATTGTTGGTAGGAACACTAAAAATTGGGAAGAATATCTACCTTTTGTAGAGTTTGCCTACAAATTCTATATTCACTCATCCACCGGTTACTCTCCATTTGAAGTTGTTTATGGTTTTAACCCCTTAACTGCTTTAGATCTTGTTCCTTTTCCCATTGAAAATATTTGCAGCTTAGACGGTGAAAAGAAAGCGGAGTTGGTTAAAGCCATACACACTAAGGCAAAGCAAAGGATGGAGAACACATATGAAAACGTTGCTGCAAAAGTTAACAAAGGTCGACGCCAAGTTGTCTTTGAACCATGAGATTGGGTTTGGTTGCACATGCGTAAAGAAAGATTTCCAAACCATAAGAAATCCAAGTAGGATCCGAGAGGAGATGTACCATTCCAAGTCCTTGAAAGAATCAACAACAATGCATACCGAATTGATCTTCTTGGTGAGTACAATGTTAGTACAACTTTTAATGTTTCTGATCTTTCTCCCTTTGACGTTTCAGATTCGTGGATAAATCCTTTTGAGGAGGGAGGAGATGATGCATGTACCACAGGGCAATTCCAAGGACGAGATGGAATTACTTTTCCACTTGGCCCAATAACTCGAGGCAAGTCCAAGATGATCAAGTACAACTGAATTCGATTGTCCAAGGATTTGTGAGCAAAGGATTGCAAGCTGCCATGAAGGAAAAATAATTTCTTGAAGGAAGTTCAAACTTAATATCCTTCAAGAACAATTGGATCACAAAAACTCAACTTGCTGCACCTTTGGAGATGGATATCCATGAGCCTTTAGATGTCCATTAATTAGCCCCCCTTATTGTAATTAGACCCAATACTTATTACTATAAAAGATTGGGTCAGATTTTACTTTTAGCCCAAATTAGGATTTACAAGTGTTCTTTTAGGCGTAGTTAGCATTTAAAAACAGCCCACATGATAGTGCGTGGGAGGACTAAAGCAATGCATATTGGACTGAATCTATTTGCGAAGTGTGGAAAGTCAGCCAACTTGCAATGACTTTTCGAACAGGATCCGGACATTTCTAGGTAGAGTCATCTTCTAACAAATCGACCGTCATTCAGTTACCTTTCCATCACATCTCGAAATGCATCAATCTGATGTCTGGAACTCAAGATACATCCATTTTACTGAAGACTGCACATGCAGAAAACTGGATACGGGATTATTACGGGATTTTGTAAAATTCAGCCCAAAATCAAACATATAAGGCTTTGGACGAATGAAACTTATTCCAATGTGTTTATTATCATTTAAATTGATGCCTTTAGGGTTTTATATACTTTAGGAACCAGCCACCCTTCTCCCAAGCACACATGAAGTTTAAAGGCTGCTTTTGTTTATTATTTTAATTATATTTGGCTTTCCTTGTTCTAGTAGAAGTTAAATTACTTTGGCTATCCTTCACCTATAAAAGGATGAAGCCTTCACCCATTGTAAGATAGATTTCTTTGATTTATGAAATATTTAGTGAGTTTGTTTCTGCAAGTGCTGATTACTTGTGCCTTCGAAGTCTTCTTCAACAGAAGTTCGACAAGTTCTTGTGAGGGAGATCACTTCACACTCTTGCTTGCCTAGGTAATTGCATCTAGAGGGTGGGTTAGAGCCGCTTGAGGTTGCGTGCTTAGATAATTGCGTCTAAGAGGGTGCCGAGGACAAAACAACAACAACAAATCGCAAGCCATCTTCACCTTCAACCTTCACACCATCTTCCATAATTCCATAAACAAAGCTGGAATTTTTAGATTTGTTTTGCCTATCTCTTTCTCAATCTTTTTATTTATATTCTTATTTCTTATCATCTAATCGTTCATCTTGTCTTTCTTTCTTTAATTTTCTGTCATCGAATTAGAAATTTTCAAGAAAAGCTCTTCTCTTTTCTCTTGAATTTTCAGATCTGCCCATAGCTTTCTTGATTGAGTCTAGAGCTCATAGTTCTTGCAACAACTTGATTGAAGGCTTCCAAATCTACAATTGCGCTACTCTATCACATAGTTAAATGATATGTAACATGAAATATGCATGAAATAGCTAAGTATAAAGATGTGGATCATATGCTATGCATGAATAATAATTAATAGGACAGGATAAATGGAACATATGATATGATAATTCAAGCAAACTATAAGAAATATGCTTGCTTATAACGATGTGTAATGCATATATAAGGTAATATGATGCGATCCTAATCAGTACCAACGTTCTCCTTGACTTGATCACATCATTGAAGATCCCCAAGGTTGATTCTAAGGGAGTTCTACCTTACTTCATCTTCTATTTACCTATTTATCCATTATATAATGTTATAAGCATGCTTGAATTGTCATATGTTATCATTCATTTGCATATTATATGATATTCATACATAACCTATAAACTACATCTTTATACTTAGCTAAATCATTCATGCTTGCATATTCATCTTAGGCATGCATCATGTATTCATCACATTATTAGATCATCCATAACTAATTTAGTTGTTTTCATGATTTATACAGGTACAAGGGATAATTAGGCAAGCTATGGCAGCTCGGAAACAAAAAAAAAATGCAAGCTATGGCAGCTCATACTAGCTCAAGGACAAGGAATGATAGCTCACCTAGCTTAAAGGAGCTCAATGCACAAAGCTAGTACCTAAAAGGATAGCTAAAGGAGCTGAATGAGAGCTAAATCGAGCTTAAGAGAGCTGAAGGATAAAGAGCTTAGTTGAGGAGTGTAGCTGAGCTAAAAGGAACTGAAACTAGCTAGAGGGGAATTGAGGACCTGATAGTTGACCACTAGAGTGTAGCTAGCTGAAACTGAGATGGAGTGACACTAGCTAGCTAAAAGTCACCTAGCTAGCTACCATGAAGGGTCACCAAGCCACCCATTCGGCCATAGAGGGAAAGACATGCTGATAGAGTAGCGCAAATTCGAATAAAGAGAAAAACCAAACAAACCAAAAAAAAAGAACAAATCTAAAAATTCAGATTTGCTTATGGTGGTGGCGTCAATGGAGGAAGCTTGAATATGTGGAGATGGCGTGATGAATTGATAGTTGTTTTGTCCTCGGCACCCTCTTAGACGCAATTATCTAAGCAAGCAACCTCAAGCGGCTCTAACCCACCCTCCTAGATGCAATTACCTAGGCAAGCAAGAGTGTGAAGATGATCTCCCTCACAAGAACTCGATGATCTTATGTTGAAGATGGCTTCTAGACAAGTTTACCGAACACTTGCAAACTCAATGAATACTAAAATCTCCAATGAAATCTGAATTACAATGTGGGTGAAGCCTCCTTTATATAGGCCATTGAGAAGTTTTAATCTTACTAAACTTAGGAATTAAATACAATAAATAAATGTTAAAATATAATCTCCTAATTAGATAAGTAACTTCTAATAATAAATAAATGCTAAAAATAAAATCTTAATTAAATAAATCTGATCCTAATAGATATTGTAGAATCCTATGTTGATTTAAATTACAAATAATCAAATAAAATCTTGAAAATTCGCAATTATCCAAAAATCCCGTATTAATCCCGTATAGGAATTTCTGCATGCTCTGTCTTCGCTAAAATAGACGTATCTTGAAATCCAGATGTCCGATTGAGGCGTATCAAGATGTGCTGGAAAGCTAATTTGCAGCCGGACAAGTTTTAAGAAGACATGTTGACCCATAAATGTCTGGATCCCATCCAAAAATGCTTCGCAAGTTGACTGATGTTTCTGACTTGCAAACTAGTTTCAACTTCTTTTCCAAGATGATTATTTTGCCCACTCTCATGCTCGTATCATTCCCCCACTCATCAAAAAGATTCGCCCTCGAATCTAGATCGGTAAATGGAGGAAGTTCATCAAAGTACCATAGAAGAGAAGACTTCTTGAAGGATCCTTTTGCAGAGTCTCTTTTTGCAATGTAATTTACAAGTTCCTTCTCATTGGGGTCATCACGATTGTTCTTTTGGTCGCAAAGTAATTCATTCTCTTCTTCAAAATTGTTATTAATGCTAAAAGAGGAATAAGCATAAATAGAATTCTGAAAACATTCAATGATACCTTTTGATTGTAAGGTACCTTCGTCGGTGTTTGTCGTTTGATGATCATCTTGAATCGTAATAGTAGGTTCGTCACTGGAAACAAACACACTACTTATAATTTCTTCCTCATCAATAGGCAAGGTTAAACTCTCGATGGTATTGTCTTCCTCATGTTCTTTAGAAGAACAAATTTCTTGATCATGCTCTGGATCACGGATTTCAATATCATTAGAAGACATGAATTCAGACAACATATCTCTCAAAATTTTTTCTTGAAAATAAAACTTATCTAGACAATCATACCCTGAATGATCTAGTCGATAATAATAATGACATCGAGTCCCCAAAAGGGTAAAATCGAATACGTTGCTCAATGACATCCTCAAGAAAGACCTGAATCCGATACCAAATGATAGAGTAGCGCAAATTCGAATAAAGAGAAAAACCAAACAAACCAAAAATAAAGAACAAATCTAAAAATTCAGATTTGCTTATGGTGGTGGCGTCAATGGAGGAAGCTTGAATATGTGGAGATGGCGTGATGAATTGATAGTTGTTTTGTCCTCGGCACCCTCTTAGACGCAATTATCTAAGCAAGCAACCTCAAGCGGCTCTAACCCACCCTCCTAGATGCAATTACCTAGGCAAGCAAGAGTGTGAAGATGATCTCCCTCAATGGAACTCGATGATCTTATGTTGAAGATGGCTTCTAGACAAGTTTACCGAACACTTGCAAACTCAATGAATACTAAAATCTCCAAAGAGAACTTTTTATTAATCAATGAAATCTGAATTACAATGTGGGTGAAGCCTCCTTTATATAGGCCATGAAGAAGTTTTAATCTTACTAAACTTAGGAATTAAATACAATAAATAAATGTTAAAATCTAATCTCCTAATTAGATAAGTAACTTCTAATAATAAATAAATGCTAAAAATAAAATCTTAATTAAATAAATCTGATCCTAATAGATATTGCAGAATCCTATGTTGATTTAAATTACAAATAATCAAATAAAATCTTGAAAATTCGTAATTATCCAAAAATCCCGTATTAATCCCTATAGGAATTTCTGCATGCGCTGTCTTCGCTAAAATAGACGTATCTTGAGATCCAGATGTCCGATTGAGGCGTTTCAAGATGCGTTGGAAAGCTAATTTGCAGCCGGACAAGTTTTAAGAGACATGTTGACCCATAAATGCCTGGATCCCATCCAAAAATGCTTCGCAAGTTGACTGATGTTTCTGACTTGCAAACCAGTTTCAACTTCTTTTCCAAGATGATTATTTTGACCCCTCACATGCTCGTATCACATGCCTTTCCATGTTTTGGCGCCAAATGAACCATTTCCTTAACTATTCGGCTATGCCATTGTAACAATTCATACATACATGCCTTTATGAAGGGATTTTACCCTTTGCCGAATAGATAGAGGCCTTTCCGGCCATGCCCTTTCAATTCCTATAAATAGGAGTTCATTTTGCTATTTGTAAAACAACTTAATTCCTTTGAATATAAATTACTTTGTGAGGTTTCTCTAAAACTTATTCTTTTTAGAACTTTATCGACTTATCAAGCTTTGCTTGTGGCGTCTCTTATCCTTCCTCTAATACTTCGGGTTCTTGGTTCATATTACTAACGGGCCCAAGTCCTATCTACCACCCTCAAAGTCATTCTCTTAAGAAACATGATTATACTTTTTAGTCTAGTTTCTTTCTTTGAATCCTTTGAATACTATCACCCTTTTTCATTCCATTTCACCATCCTTTCTTTCCATTTCCATTCACCTATTCGAACCTACACCAAAACCTTTCCTTTTCATTCTTTTCATCCCTTTTCTTATGCACCACGCAACACTACTTCTGCACCAATATTTCAACATATTTCCTTCTTCATTTCAACTTCAAAGCATTCGGATTACAAGGCTTGCTTGCATTCACAGTCAAGAATAATCAAGCTTCTCTCAACAACGTCAATTGGAGAGTTGGAGCGTATCATATGGTATCAGAGCTTTCGAAAGAATCAAGTAAGCCCCTATCTTTTGTGATTTCATTTTAGTGATAAAAAAAGAAAGTACAAAAAAAGAGCAAAAGCATAATTCCTTCTTCATATGTCTAAGGAATTCGAAATAGTACAAAAAAAAAAGAAATTAGTGAAACACAAAGGTAGTGAAGGCAAAGCAATCAAGCAACCGGCTCGAAGAAGACATCAAGTTTGATTATTCTCGAACGAGTTGTAAGTGAGTTTTGTGGTACGAATCTTTCTTTTTCTTTCTTTATTTTCATTTACCTTCTTTCTTTTATTTTCATTCTTCTTCTAGCCTACCTTTTTCTTTCCTTTATTTTCTTTATTACCTTTATATTTTCTTTCCATTTCCCTAACCTTATTTTGCAGCCAAAATGCCACATAGTTTAAAGTTTTGATAGGTTTTAAGTAAGTTCTTTTAAAGAGTTTAGTTTGAGAGATTGAGTGGTAAAAGGCAAGAGCGTTGTGAGTTCAGAAGAGGATGTGTAAAAGCCATTAAAGTCCTGAGTGCAAACACAAGCGAACAAGTGTCATCAATTTTTTTCTTTGGAGTGACCATGAGGTTTTTGTGAGTGATATTTTGGTAAGGTCCTCACATCTCAATCAATTTTTTATTGCACTAACAATTCTTTCATCTTTCCAATGGAGTACGAACAATAAAGAAAGAATGCATTTCACACTCGATGCCATGTAAATGGTAAACTGTGTTTTGTAATCATCAACGGTGGAAGTTGTACAAATATTGTCAGCACTTACATGGTAGAGAAATTGGAACTAAAGAAAACCGAGCATCCAAGCCCCTATGAGTTGCAATGGTTGAACGACAGAGAAGAATTAAAAGTCACGGAGCAAGTGCTTGTGCCATTCTTAATCAAAAGGTACAAAGACGAAGTTTTGTGTGATGTTGTTTCCATGAATACAAGTCACCTCCTACTCGGTCGACCTTGGCAATATGACAAGCGAGCAACCCATGATGATGGCTTCACCAACCGATGGAGTTGAAAAAGGAACGGTTAAAAGTGAGAGTGTGGATGTAAGACAAGCTGGAAATGAAAATGCACAACATAAAGAAAAAAAAAGAATATGAGGATAAATACAGAGATAAAAAGGAAAAAGAAAGGCATATTCTATCTAACTAATCTATTTCTCCTATTCTTGATTTATCATCATTGCAAGATGATGAGAAGGTTTCAAAGGATGGTCCAATCACATTGTCGTTCATGAAGATTATCAAACGACATCCATGTTTTGATGTCATTGACAAAGGAGTTTCAAATCCAATGAAGATTTATATCATCAAGGATATCAAACGACCACCACCATTCTTACACATTGATGAGTTTGTTTTCTCTACTCTTTTAAGTTTGATTTTCTTTTCTACTGATCTGGTTGTGGTTGTAGGAAATCAAAGAAGACATAAGTTTGAAAAGGAATTACATCGGAAGATGCGAGGAAATAAAGAAAATGAAATCTCGAAGTTTGCCAACTCAAATAACATTGCTTTGTTCCTAAAGTATTATTGGATGTAAGTAGAAAGAGGGTTATCCATTCATACAAAAGCAATCATTCGAAGAAGTACAAAGGTGAAAGGGCATAATGATTTAAACCAAAGGACATGCGACATTGCCAAAGATCATGATGATTCCAAAGTAGAAGTTCAAAAGACAACTCCCTACACCAAAGGCCATGATGTTTCGGGCCAAGGAGTGATTTAAAGGACAAGTTTTGTTCTCAAAGGGCATGACATTTCCAAAGGAGGATTCCCAAGAGCTTGTGCCTATTCAAAAAAGGATGAATCGAGAATATTAAGCATTTCATTGGGATAAGAAGTGAAGATTCGTCCACCCCTGATGTAAGGGGAGTATCCATCAAAGAATGACTCTAAATTGAGGACAAATCACCTAAAAGAAGAGGGGATGATGCGATCCTAATCAGCACCTAATATACTTCCGTCCTCGTTATTGTTGGAGACGGCCTCTAATTGTAGGATCTAGGAAGGCAAGCAAGTGATTCCTGCAAAGTAAGATGGCTTGAAAGTATGAAAGGAATTTTAATGGTGGCTGCGGAAGATGGTAAGAATGATGTATGGAAATGGTGATGGAAATGGATGGAAATGGTGAAGGTAGTATCTTAAAGAATCAAGGAAGAAACTAGGCTAAAGAGAGCCTAACCCAAACCTTATAGATGTCTTTAAGGGATGGTAGAAAGGACTTGGACCCTTTGGTTATAAAGAACCAAGAACCCGAAGTATCAAGGTGGAAAGGAGGTTTGACGCCACAAGTACAAAGTACTTGATATGTTGATAAAGTTCTAAAAATAACTAAAAGAGAGAAAATTCTCACAAAGGTAATTTAATTGATATGAGTGGGATGAGATGTTTTACAAATGAAATGAAAGGCCCTATATATAGTTTTCTAAGGGTGTAGCCGAAAAGGCATTACATAGGTGAAGGGGTGGCTGAATAGGTAGATGTCTCCCCTCCAAAGGCTGGTCGTGACTCCCTCCAAAGGGCTGGTAATGATTCGGCCATCTTTGTGTCTCCTTCCAAATGGTTTTGGCGCACAAACATTTGAAATGTTATAATTTCTCGTATGAAATTCCAGCCTGCACTGCCTTCGGTAATTTGGACATATCTCGAGCTCCCGATATTGGATTGACGCGATTCAACATGCATTGGAAAGCTAAGAGATAGGAGAACAAGTTTCATGAAGACTTCTCGACCCAGTTATGCTTTTTTCCTTCTTGAAAATGGCAAACAATCTGACTGACGTTTTTGGTGATGAATATTCATGTATAACCTATGAACTACATCTTTATACTTAGCTAAATCATGCATATGCTATGTTACACATCCTTTACTTATATTTTTGATGTAAATGTCGTTCTTGAAGTTGTTGGAGATGGCTTCTTTGATTGTTGGATCTAGTAAGGAAGCAAGAAACCTGCAAGCAAGATAAGCTTTAAATGGAAGATGAAGTAAGGTGATAAGAATGCACGGAAGAATGATGAAGTTGGGCAGATTTGGTGAAGTGTAGTAGGCGGTTTTTGTAGGGTAATTTGGGTGAGAAGATGGATGAAGGATAGTGATAATGGTAGGGTGAAATATGGGATGATAGTATCTTTAAGGGGTGGTAGAAAAGACTTTGACCCACTATCTATAAAGAGATAAGAACCGAAAGTATTAAGGGAATACAAGGCTTGAAGCCACAAGCACAAAGGCTTGATAAGTCGATAAAGTTCTAAAAAGAACTAAAAGAGAGAAAATTCTTAGAAGTAATTTGATTAATAGAAATGAGGTGTTTAGAAATGAAATGCCCTATTTATAGTTTTCGAGGGGTGTGGCCGAAAAGGCACTACATGGATGAAGGGGTGGCCGAATAGGTAGGTGTCTCCATCTAAAGGCTAGTCGTGACTCCCTCCAAAGGGCTGGGGATGGTTCGGCCATCTTGGTGTCTCCCTCCACATGAGTTTTAGCGCAAAAGGCTTTCCCTCCATTGGTGTTTGCCGCCCATTTGTGTTTCCCTCCAATTAGCTAGGGAAATGTTCCTTAGGAGGGGACATGACTGATACATGTGCCACAAGGCAATTCCAAGGACAAGATAGACTTACTTTTCCACTTGGCCCAATAACCCGAGCCAAGTCTAAGCTAATCAAGGACAAGCTGAATTCGACCGTCCAAGTATTCATGAGCAAAGGATTACAAGCTGCCATGAAGAAAGAATAATTTCTTGAAGGAAGTCCACACTTAACATCCTTCAAGAATAATTGGGTCACAAAACTCAACTTGCTTCACCTTTGGAGATGGACATCCATGAGCCTTTAGATGTCCATTAATTATCCATTTTTATTGTAATTAGACCCAATACTTGTTACTATAAAAGATTGGGTCAGATTTTTATTTTTAGCCCAAATTAGGATTTACAAGTGTTTTTAGGCCTAGTTAATAGCTTTTAAAACAGCCCACACATGCCTCCTTGCCCAAGAACCAATTTCTTATCATCTAAACCAGCCCAAATGCCCTTAAATTCGTCAAAATAAAGGTCCTATCAACTTTTACTTGCTGCCCAATCAAAACAGCTCATATCAGCCCATTACTTGATGCCCAAGCAAACCAGCCTTCAACAAGTTTACTTGTTGCCCAAGCAACCAGCCCTTATCAGCTTATAACTTGCCTTATCACCCTATCCCTTGCCACACAAGCACAAGGAATTTAAAGGCTGTTATTTTATTATTATTTTTAATTAGATTAGGTTTTCCTTGTTTTAGTAGAAGTTAAATTACTTTGTCTATCCTTCACCTATAAAAAAGGATGAAGACTCCATCATTGTAAGGGAGATTTTCTTTGATTTATGAAGTATTTAGTGAGTTTGTTTTTGCAAGTGCTGATTACTTGCGCCTTCGAAGTCTTCTTCAACATAAGTTCGACGAGTTCTTGTGAGGGAGATCATCTTCACACTCTTGCTTGCTTAGGTAATTGCATCTAGGAGGGTGGGTTAGAGCTGCTTGAGGTTGCTTGCTTAGATAATTGCGACTAAAAGGGTGCCGAGGATAAAACAATATCAACAAAACGCAAACCATCTTCATCTTCGATCTTCACGCCATCTTCCATAATTCCATAAACAAAGCTGGAATTTTCAGATTTGTTTTACCTATCTTCTTCTTAATCTTTTTTCATCTTTTTATTTATATTCTTATTTCTTATCATCTAATCCTTCATCTTGTCTTTCTTTCTTTACATTTCCAGCCTTGAATCTGAAAAATTCAAGAAAATCCCTTCTTTTTCTCTTGAATTTTCAGATCTGCCCAAACTTCCTCGATTGAGTCTAGAGCTCCTAGTTCTTGCAACAACTTGATTGAAGGCTTCCAAATCCAAGGTTGCGCTACTCTATCATTTGGTATCAGATTTGGGACGATTCTTGGCAAGAATTCTGGCGTTTTTGGGAGAAAAAAATTGAAAATTAGGGAAAATTCGTCAAAACCAAACGAGTGAATTTTGTGCTGAAACTTTGCAGATCAGATCTACGCCATTGGTGGAGTCACCACACAAAATTTCAGTATTTTTGGACTTCGGGAACACCTCGAACGAAGTGGATAAAGTTTCAGCCAAATTAGGGTTTTCCCCCCTTCTTTAACCCTATTTTCATTATTTTTTTTCTTCAATTTTCATTATTTTCAGTTTATTTACCTTGTAAAAATAAAAAAAAAGAGAAAAAATTAAAAAAAAAGAGAAGAAAGAAAAGGAAGAAAAGTGAGAAAGCTTATACCTAGCCACCAACCAACATCAAGAATCATCAAGATCACCATCATCAACCACCACAAGCATCACATTGAAGTGGATTCAACATTGGATTTCTTCCTTCAAGTTGTTTCTGGGTTTTGGGGTTATCATCTTTCTCTACTAATTTTTTTTCTACTCTTAGTTTATTAAGTTCCTTTGTTTTGCTTTTTCTTTCTTCTATTACACAATTTAACACCTTCTCTTTTCTGGTGTGAGTGGGACTAAAAGTTGCATTCCAATCCTTCTTTCTTGCAACTATATTCAAATGGTGTCAAGCCTTTCATTGGACTCCTAGTACAATTAGGACTCATTGTTAGGATTAAACTCTGATTGTAACTTGTTGACTTGTGGCAGGAAGGTCTTTAAAGAGCACGAGAACGGTTTACTTGCCTCGCTAAATATTTATTCCTTGGAGTGTTTAGTGAGATTTCTAGTTTTCTTTTGCTTTTCACATTTTTAAATCTTAGTGTTTCAAGATGTCAGAAACGAGTAACGATGAAGAACCACATGAAGTGACTCTTCAAGAAGTTTTGAATACTCTCAATAAACTTGAACGGATTGTAACCTCTTTGGCAGCCAAGCTTGAGCACACCGATACAGTCGTAACCGCAATCACTCAGACCATTGGGAGATTAGAAACCACTGCAATTGCAAGCGATACTGAAGAGCCTAGGCGTCCAAATCTTGTTCCCATTCAGAATAGACGCCAAAACCCCCTGCATGGGCACAATCCTCGCATAGAGTCGAGACGAGCAACAAACACCTTAGCCAAACCAAAAATCACTGTACCACCTTTTCAAGGAAGGTATGACCTTGATGCTTATTGTGACTTGGAAAATCGAGTTGATCTTCTATTCGAGTATTATCAATGCCCCGAAGAGGATCAAGTTCCACTGTTGACTCTCGAATTCACTGAATACGCATCCATTTGGTGGTCCCAATTGGTTCGCAATCGGCGTCTCAATGGAGAAGTCAAGATAACCTCATGGGGAGAACTTAAAGAAGTCATGTGAGAACGATTCTTTCCCCCATTATATCGACGAGAGATCAAACAAAAGTTACAAAGAATCCGACAAGGCTACAAGACTGTTGATGAGTATCTCAAAGAGATAGAATCATTGATGCAAAGAGCCGATATCCAAGAGGATGAAGAGGATACAATGACTAGGTTTGTTGTCGGACTCAATGACAACATTCTTGAGGTACTTGAACTCAAAACCTACTACACCCTTCAAGAGGCATTCCAATTCGCCATGACAATTGAAAATCGCATCAAAGATCGACAACGATATCGACAAAAGAATTATCACTATGACAAAGGTATCACTCAACCTTTATCTCATTCTAATTTTTCTAAACCTTTGCTCGACTGAAGTAGACACAAAAGTTTGCCTAGTGTGTTTGTTTCTCTTTTGCAGGACTTCAATGATGTTTTAGGTGATCCACCTGACGGTTTGCCACCCTTAAGAGGAATTGAACATCAAATTGACCTAATTCCGGGTTCTTCTATTCCAAATAGACCATCATATAGATGTAATCCCGATGAAACCAAGGAGTTAGAAAAGCAAGTGGAAGAACTACTCAACAAAAGGCTACATTCGTGAGAGTTTAAGCCCTTGTGCCGTTCCAGTACTTTTGGTGCCAAAGAAAGATGGTTCATATAGAATGTGTGTCGATTGTCGGCCGATCAACCGAATAGCAATCAAGTATAGGCTCCTATTCCACGATTAGATGACATGCTTGATGAACTCTACGGTGCATGCATCTTCACCAAGATTGATTTGAAGAGTGGTTATCATCAAATTCGAATGAAAGAAGGAGATGAATGGACAGTTATGCCATTTGGTTTGACCAATGCCCCTAGCACATTCATGAGATTGATGAACCATGTCCTTCGGGAGTTTAGAGGTAAGTTTGTTGTTGTTTATTTCGATGATATTCTTATCTACTCTTCTTCTTTTGATTTACATATCTTTCATGTGAGATCGGTCTTCGAAGTTCTCCGAAGAGAACAATTATATGCTAACATGGAAAAGTGCGTGTTTTGTAGTGAAAGTCTTAGTTTTCTAGGCTTTATAGTAAGTGCACAGGGTATCCATGTTGACAATGAAAAAGTTAAAGCAATTCAAGAATGGCCCACAGCATCATCCATAACCGAGGTGAGATCCTTCCATAGCCTAGCAAGCTTCTACCATCGCTTTGTCAAGGATTTCTCTACCATCGCCGCACCATTGACAGATATCATCAAAAAAATGGTAGGTTTTCATTGGGGTGAGGCACAAGACAAGCCTTCCAAACACTAAAAGGTAAACTTTGTACTGCCCCAATTCTTCGTCTTCCTAATTTTTCTAAAACTTTTGAGTTAGAATGTGATGCCTTCGGTATAGGCATAGGCGCAGTTCTTTTACAGGAAAAACAACCAATCGCTTACTTTAGCGAGAAGTTAAAAAGAGCACATTTGAACTACTCAACTTATGATAAAGAGCTCCTTGCATTACTTTGTGCACTTGAAGTTTGGCAACACTACCTTCTTCCAAAGGAGTTCATCATACACACCAACCACGAATCATTGAAGTGGCTAAATGGCCAAGGTAATTTGAGCAAGCCTCCATCATTGTATGGGAGATTTTCTTTGATTTATGAAATATTTAGTGAGTTTGTTTTTGCAAGTGCTGGTTACTTGTGCCTTCGAACTCTTCTTCAACATAAGTTCGACGAGTTCTTGTGAGGGAGATCATCTTCACACTCTTGCTTGCCTAGATAATCGCGTCTAGGAGGGTGAGTTAGAGCCTCTTGAGGTTGCTTGCTTAGATAATTGAGTCTAAGAGGGTGCCAAGGACAAAACAACATCAACAATTCGCAAGCCATCTTCATCTTCAACCTTCACACCATCTTCCATAATTCCATAAACAAAGCTGGAATTTTCAGATTTGTTTTACCTATCTTCTTCTTAATCTTTTCTCATCTTTTTATTTATATTCTTATTTCTTATTATCTAATCCTTCATCTCGTCTTTCTTTCTTTAAATTTCCAGCCTTGAATCTGAAACATTCAAGAAAATCCCTTCTCTTTTCTCTTGAATTTTCAGATCTGCCCAAACTTCCTTGATTGAGTCTAGCGCTCCTAGTTCTTGCAACAACTTGATTGAAGGCTTCCAAATCCAAGAATGCACTACTCTATCAATGACTCTTGGGTAGTGAGCTGGCATGTGTAGGTGGAGCTGAAGTGAGCTGGTTGAGCTTGGAGTGAGCTGGATTGAGCTAAGCTAGCTAGCTCAATCTTCAAGCTGATTTGAGCTATTTCGAGCTGACTTTAGCTAGGTGAACTGATCCTTCAAGCTTGTGAGCTCTTTAGAATGTTTTTGATACATGCAAAAGCGGGGTCAAATTATTCATATTGGACAAGAAGCTGAATTTGTTCGATGCAAACAATAAAGGCCAAAACAATGCACGCATAGGAGGTCAAAAACGATGCATCTTGGACAAGAAACTAAATCTGTTTGTGAAGTCTAGAAAGTCAGCCAACTTGCGATTAGTTTTTGGATAGGATCCAGGTATTTCTGGGTCGAGTTGTCTTCTAAAAATTGTCCCTCTTATAGAGTAGCGCAAATTCGAATAAAGAGAAAAACAAAACAAACCAAAATAAAGAACAAATCTAAAAATTCAGATTTGCTTATGGTGGTGGCGTCAATGGAGGAAGCTTGAATATGTGGAGATGGCGTGATGAATTAATAGTTGTCCTTAGCACCCTCTTAGACGCAATTATCTAAGCAAGCAACCTCAAGCGGCTCTAACCCACCCTCCCAAACGCTTTTGTATGGGCAAGCAGGAGTGTGAAGATCCTCAACAACAAATCCCGGAGAACTTGAAAATCGATTTGCTTCTAAAATACAAGATAACGTTCTTGCAAGTTGGAACTCAAAAGAGAATTTTATTTAATCATTCAAATATTTATTTACAATGTGGGTGAAGCCTCCTTTAATAGGCCTTGAAGAAGTTCTAATCCTATTAAACTTAGGAATTAAATACAATAAATAAATGCTAAAATCTAATCTACTAATTAAATAACTTCTAATAATAAATAAATGCTAAAAATAAAATCCTAATTAAATAAATATGATCCTAATAGATATTGCAGAATCCTACATCGATTTAAATTACAAATAATCAAATAAAATCTTAAAAATTCGTAATTATCCAAAAATCCCGTATAAGAATTTTTGCATGCGTTGTCTTCACTAAAATAGACGTATCTTGAGTTCCAGATGTCTGATTGAGGCGTTTCAAGATGCGTTGAAAAGGTAATTGACAGACTGACAAGTTTTAAGAAGACATGTCAACCCATAAATGCCTGGATCCCATCCAAAAATGCATCTTAAGTTGACTGACGTTTCTGACTTGCAAAACAGTTTCAAATTCTTTTCCAAGATGATTATTGATATGATCTCGACTATGAGTTTTGAATCATATATGTGAATGCCCGATCGTGATTCTAGTAAGAACTCTGTAGTGCTTTGAATGTATTCTGAAATTACTCAAACAACAATGTAAGTAGAAATAGATAAATAAGAAATAGAAATAATGGGATGAAAGATATGTAGAAGGGGTGTAGGAAGAGTGATAGTTGTGATTATGGAAGAAAAAAAAATAAAAGATGAAAATGTAGGTGAAGATGATGGGGTGTTGGCGTTAAGATGAAGAAATTCAAAGGATGGATTGTGACCCCCTAATATAAAGAGTTAGGAACCAGCAATATAATAAAGTGGAAATGAAGTGGTAGGATATGGAACGTGACCCACTAGCTATAGATGAGCTAGGAACCAACGCTATAACAAAAGGGAAATGGATGAAGACTACAAGACTAACTTGAAGCCGATAAAGTTCCACAAGAGAACAAGAATGAAAGCAATCTTTCAAAGATGTTTTATATATTCAAAGTGTGTCTTACAATGATCCTAAAGATGCCTATTTATAGTAGAAGTAGGCAGAATATGAAAAGGTGTTACAAGAAAGATGAATGCTCATCTTAATGCACTTGAATACACATGAATGCTTTGTCCTTTCTTCTCATCTTCAAAGCTGATTAGTTTAGACAAATTGAGGTTGAATTTAGTCATATTTTCGTCCAAATTAAGAAGGACTCTTGGGCTGCCTTGTTTTGCTATCATATGAAGAGAAAGGGGATGAATGTGGACAAGGATGAATGTAGACATCCTTGCTGTCCAGCTTAAGTGCAACTCTTCATCTTCCAAGCTGATTAATATGACTTGAATGTCATAAAAGGTGAGTTTCATCCAGCCTTCATTTCATGTCTCCTCAATGAATTTTGAAACCCCACTTGAATGGTGATAACATCAACCTTGAATGCCTTGAATTTGCTGAATTAAGATGGCCATCAATTGCTTGTCTCTTGGTAGAAGATGAAAGAACTCTTCCTTGGCTCAAATTCATTCAAATCATCCATGCATAAAATTCCCGTAATAAAAATTTCAGCCTGCACTGTCTTCAGTAAATCATTCGTATCTCAAGCTCCCGATATCGGATTGAGGTGATTCAAAAGGCATTGGAAAGCTAAGAGATGGAGGAATAACGTACAATTGATTTCTGGATCCAAACACGTCTGTATCGCATCCAGAATTGGAAGACATTCTGCTGATATTCTTGCATCTGGTAAAACCGTTCATCTTCCCTCATGCACCTAGACACAAAGGTAAACTTTATTCCATCTTTAATTGAAAACATGCATGTAAACAATTAAGAGTTAGTTTAATAAATGAGCTAGTTTGATGAATGAACTAGTTTAATTAATGAACTAACTTTATTCAATGAACTAATAATCTTGAATGAACTAGTTTAATCAATGAACTACTTAGTTAAATGAAGTGTATAACTAAATGAACTACATGTTTAAATGCAACGCATGCTTTAATGAACAACATGTTTATTGAATGCAATGAATGTTATGCAAACTTTAAATACTCATGCAAATTCATGCATAAGCAAAGTAAAGTGTTCCTCCCTTATTATTTCTTCTTTCTCACGTCCCAAGCTTGATGTAAACATATTTTCCATGGCTGCTTGGAACTCCTTGGCCCTTGCTCGAGTAATGGGGCCACCTGGGTACTTCTCTGGGTCTTTGCCATTGACGTTCATATCAGTCCCTCCCTCTTTAAGGCGATTTGTCCCCAAATCGTCATCTACATCATAAGGAGATAGGTCAGCAACATTGAAGGTTGCACTAACATTAAACTCACCTGGAAGATCTAATTGATAGGCATTGTCATTGATCTTCTTGACTATTTGGAATGGTCCATCTCCCGAGGCATTAATTTGGACTTTCGTTGAGCCGAGAACCTTTCTTTCCTCATGTGCAGCCACACCCAATCCCTGGCTCAAAGGAAATTCGCTACGACCCTTATTTGCTTGCTGCTCATATTGCTTGGTTCGTTTTCAATGTTCTCCGCACTTGTTGATGAAGCTTCTTAACAAATTCAGCTTTATTAAGTCCATCTTTATTCACAATTTGATCAGCGGGTAATGGTAACAAGTCTATCGGTGTTAATGGATTGAATCCATACACCACTTCAAAAGCGTGCGCCCTGTAGTACTATGGATCGAACGGTTGTATGCAAACTCCACATGTGGTAAACTCTCCTCCCATGTTTTCAAATTCTTCCTAATGATGGATCAAGTAACATAGAAAGTACTCGGTTCACCACTTCAGTTTGGCCATCTGTTTGAGGGTGGCAAGTGGTGGAGAATAGTAACTTAGTACCAATCATACTCCATAGGGCTCTCCAAAAGTGACTTAAGAACTTCACATCCCGATCAGACACAATAGTTCTTGGTATGCCATGTAACCTTAAGATTTCCCTGAAAAACAAAGTAGCAATATGTGAGGCATCATTAGTTTTGTTACAGGGAATGAAATGAGCCATTTTGGAGAATCTATCACAACTACAAAGATGGAATCTTTGTTATTCTTGGTACGTGGAAGCCCTAGCACAAAATCCATTGAAATATCCATCCATGGTGCTTCCGGTATGGGTAGTGGTGTGTAAAGTCCATGTGGCATAACTTTAGATTTGGCCTTCCTGCAAGTGATGCATCGCTCACACAACCTCTCCACATCTCGTTTCATTTTAGGCCAATATAGGTGCTCTTGAAGTATAGCCAAAGTCTTTGCTATCCCAAAATGTCCCATTAATCCTCCTCCATGAGCTTCCTTAGTTAGCAATTCACGCATGGAACCTTGAGGGATGCATAGTCTTCCTTCCTTAAATAGGAAACCATCATGCTTATAGTATTTTTCAATTGACCCTTTCTCACAAGCTTTGTAAATCTCTCCAAAATCAGAGTCAGAGACATATAAGTCTTTAATAAAAACAAAACCCAATAACTTAGATTCCAAAGTGTTTAAAAGAATATACCTCCGTGACAATGCATCGGCAACTATATTCTCCTTACCTTTCTTGTACATGATAACATATGGGAAAGTTTCAAGAAACTCCACCCATTTGGCATGCCTTTTGTTGAGTTTATGCTGCCCCGGATATGTTTCAATGCCTCATGATCAGTGTGAATGATGAACTCCTTAGGCCAAAGGTAATGTTGCCATGTTTCCATTGCCCTCACAAGAGCATACATCTCCTTGTCATAGGTAGGGTAATTAAGCGTAGCTCCACTTAATTTTTCACTGAAATAGGCTATAGGACGTCCACCTTGAGACAAAACTGCTCCAATTCCTACACCTGATGCATCACATTCAATTTCAAAAGTTAGATTAAAATCAGGTAGAGCAAGTAAAGGGGCATGTATTAAACAATCTTTAATGCTATTAAAGGACTTCTCTTGATCTTCCCCCCAAAAGAATTTAGAATTCTTCTTAATAACACTTGTTAGTGGGGCGGCTATGGTGCTGAAGTTGGGGACGAATCTTTGATAAAAACTTGCAAGTCCATGGAAGCTCCTAACTTGAGAAATGCTTGCTGGTCGTGGCCACTCTTCAATGGCTTTAACCTTCTCTTTGTCCACCTCCAAGCCTTCAGAACTCACAACGAAACCTAGGAAAACAACCCTGTCAGTACAAAATGTACATTTTTGTAAGTTATCAAACAGTTTTTCCTTCCTCAAAACTAGCAAAACTGACCTTAAATGTTGAACATGTTCTTCCATGGTTTTACTATAGATTAGAATGTCATCAAAGTAAACCACACAAAACTTACCCAAGAATGGCCTAAGAACATGATTCATTAACCTCATAAACGTGCTTGGAGCATTAGTTAAGCCAAAAGGCATAACCAACCACTCATAAAGGCCTTGCTTAGTTTTGAATGCTGTTTTCCACTCATCACCTTCCCGCATTCGTATTTGGTGGTAACCACTTTTAAGATCAATCTTGGAAAAGAGGTTAGAACCACTAAGCTCATCTAACATGTCATCTAAGCGAGGAATAGGGTGACGATATTTTTACCGTAATTTTGTTTACCGCTCGGCAGTCCACACACATGCGCCAAGTTCCATCCTTCTTTGGCACAAGTAGAACCGGCACGGCACATGGGCTAAGGCTTTCCCTCACGTAGCCTTTTGACATCAACTCAGATACTTGCCTTTGCAACTCCTTAGTTTCTTGGGGTTGCTTGATGCACGCTGGTCGGTTTGGAATGACGGCTCCGGGAACAAAGTCTATTTGATGTTCTATGCCAGGAATAGGTGGCAGCCCACTTGGTATTTCCTCTCCGGAAATAGGTCATCAAACTCCTGCAATAAAGACACAACAAAAGCAGGCAAATTTTGATCAAGGTAGTTAGTATTCAAGAAATTTTCCTTGTACATGAGCACAAGTGCTTCCTTTGCTGTCATTAAACTCTTTTTCAACTCTCTCTCTTTAGAAAGAATGCTGATTTTCCTTCCCTCATTTTGATCACACTCCTTTGCTTTTACCTCCATTTTGGTCTCTCTCTCTTTGGCTTTTTCAATTTTTCCTCTCAATAAAATTTGGTCTTCATGTATTTGTTTTGGAGAAAGTGGGGCTAAAGTGATCTTCTTTGCTTCATGGGTGAACGTATACCGGTTGGTATACCCGTCATGGATCACTCGCCTATCAAATTGCCAAGGCCTTCCAAGTAATAAATGGCTTGCGTGCATTGGAGCGACATCGCATAATACCTCGTCTTTGTACTTCCCAATAGAGAAAACAATTCGAACTTGTTTGGTCACCTTGAGTTCTCCTCCATCGTTGAGCCATTGTAGCTTATAAGGTTGTGGATGCTTTGTTGTTGCCAAGCCAAGTGTGTCTACCATTAAGGTACTAGCAACATTAGTGCAACTACCACCATCAATAATAACAAAGCATACCTTTCCTCCAACATGGCAACGAGTATGGAAGATATTTTTCGTTGTTCATTTCCTCCAACGGATTATGCGTTTAGGCTTCTTTTGACAACAAGAACCTCTCCTTCCACGCCATACTCTAATTCTTCTTCTTCGATGGCAACATCTTCATTCTCATCCTCTTCTTGTTCGATTCAACTTCTCCATCATCTCGAAGAAGCATGGTGTTGCGGTTCGAACATTGGCTTGCAATGTGTCCACGCCCCAAACACTTAAAACATTGTATGTCACGGAGCGATTTGGAGTAGCGGTAGTCTTACCCTTGCTGGTTTCGCAATGGGCTTACTTCCTTTCGGTGGTCCTCCTTTTTTCGTGGGGACGGTATTGGAGGAGTCTTCTTGTATGAACTTTGCCCCCATTTTGATGTTGAACTCCCATAAGATCGTGTGGCACCCTTTCTTTTGAGCTGTTTTTCCACTTTCATGGCCATATGCACCATGTCTTCCATCTCCACATAATGTTGCAACTCGACCACGTTCGCAATGTCCGGATTTAGTCCCGCTAGGAATCTTGCCATTGTGGCTTCTCGATCCTCGTCGATGTTGGCTCGAATCATGGACACCTCCATCTCTTTGTAGTAATCTTCAACACTTCGGTTACCTTGTGAAAGATTTTGAAGACGGTTGATAACTCTCGATGGTAGTGGGTTGGAATGAATCGCCTTCGCATCACCGCTTTCATTTCATCCCATGTAGTGATAGGATGTTCTCCATTGCGTCTCCTACTTGATGTCAATTGATCCCACCATATTAGTGCATAATCCGTAAACTCAATGGCAGCGAGTTTTACCTTTTTAAGCTCTGAATAGTTATGGCACTCAAAAATGTGCTCAACCTTCTTTTCCCATGCAAGATAGGTTTCAGGATCCGTTCTTCCTTGAAAAGGAGGACTGGTAATCTTGATGTTGCTGAGATTATCGTCTACTCGTGGTCGAGCTCTCTGGCCTTGTTGTACCATGCTATGTTGGGATACTTGATCTTGCACATCATCTACTTCAACTTCTTCAGGATACTCCTCATTACCCTGATTAGCTTGTGAAATTTCAAGCTGGTCTATTCGTTCAATTAGGGGCTCCAATTGCTCTTGGATCATTTTGGCCATTGCTTGAAGCATAGCCTGATTTTGCAAATTGGGAACTCCTTCACCACTATGACCAGATCTTTGTGACATGTTAGATAAAGAAACAAAAGAAATTAAACCTTACTAACACAAAATCTCACCTTTCCACTCCAAAGAAAATGCACTCACACTCGTGTTTCACTCGGGTTAGGCTTTTCCCCTTAATGCACACTCATGCCTTTTACCACTCGTGCTTTATTTTCAAGTCCTTTTGGGAACTTCCTCAAGGCTTACAAGTGTCTCGTGGACTTGGCTGAAACAATTCTAGCTTGGTAGGAGAATGATGAATAATAAAAGGATAATGGCTCAAAAAAAAGAAAGAATTACTAAGAATAGGTAAAGGAATTTGTAATTCAGCAATAAGAAATGATGTATTGTAATTTTTTTAAACAAGAATAGATTGCTCCCTCCCTCTTTAAGATTTTTTTGATTTTTTTTTTGATTTTTTTTTACTAACCCGGGAGAGAGAAAAATAATACGCTTACTGAATCGTCTAGGCTCTGATACCAAATGATATGATCTCGACTATGAGTTTTGAATCATATATGTGAATGCCCGATCGTGATTCTAGTAAGAACTCTGCAGTGCTTTGAATGTATTCTGAAATTACTCAAACAACAATGTAAGTAGAAATAGATAAATAAGAAATAGAAATAATGGGATGAAAGATATGTAGAAGGGGTGTAGGAAGAGTGATAGTTGTGATTATGGAAGAAAAAAATAAAAGATGAAAATGTAGGTGAAGATGATGGGGTGTTGGCGTTAAGATGAAGAAATTCAAAGGATGGATTGTGACCCTAACTATAAAGAGTTAGGAACCAGCAATATAATAAAGTGGAAATGAAGTGGTAGGATATGGAACGTGACCCACTAGCTATAGATGAGCTAGGAACCAACGCTATAACAAAAGGGAAATGGATGAAGACTACAAGACTAACTTGAAGCCGATAAAGTTCCACAAGAGAACAAGAATGAAAGCAATCTTTCAAAGATGTTTTATATATTCAAAGTGTGTCTTACAATGATCCTAAAGATGCCTATTTATAGTAGAAGTAGGCAGAATATGAAAAGGTGTTACAAGAAAGATGAATGCTCATCTTAATGCACTTGAATACACATGAATGCTTTGTCCTTTCTTCTCATCTTCAAAGCTGATTAGTTTAGACAAATTGAGGTTGAATTTAGTCATATTTTCGTCCAAATTAAGAAGGACTCTTGGGCTGCCTTGTTTTGCTATCATATGAAGAGAAAGGGGATGAATGTGGACATGGATGAATGTAGACATCCTTGCTGTCCAGTTTAAGTGCAACTCTTCATCTTCCAAGCTGATTAATATGACTTGAATGTCATAAAAGGTGAGTTTCATCCAGCCTTCATTTCATGTCTCCTCAATGAATTTTGAAACCCCACTTGAATGGTGATAACATCAACCTTGAATGCCTTGAATTTGCTGAATTAAGATGGCCATCAATTGCTTGTCTCTTGGTAGAAGATGAAAGAACTCTTCCTTGGCTCAAATTCATTCAAATCATCCATGCATAAAATTCCCGTAATAAAAATTTCAGCCTGCACTGTCTTCAGTAAATCATTCGTATCTCAAGCTCCCGATATCGGATTGAGGTGATTCAAAAGGCATTGGAAAGCTAAGAGATGGAGGAATAACGTCCAATTGATTTCTGGATCCAAACACGTCTGTATCGCATCCAGAATTGGAAGACATTCTGCTGATATTCTTGCATCTGGTAAAACCGTTCATCTTCCCTCATGCACCTAGACACAAAGGTAAACTTTATTCCATCTTTAATTGAAAACATGCATGTAAACAATTAAGAGTTAGTTTAATAAATGAGCTAGTTTGATGAATGAACTAGTTTAATTAATGAACTAACTTTATTCAATGAACTAATAATCTTGAATGAACTAGTTTAATCAATGAACTACTTAGTTAAATGAAGTGTATAACTAAATGAACTACATGTTTAAATGCAACGCATGCTTTAATGAACAACATGTTTATTGAATGCAATGAATGTTATGCAAACTTTAAATACTCATGCAAATTCATGCATAAGCAAAGTAAAGTGTTCCTCCCTTATTATTTCTTCTTTCTCACGTCCCAAGCTTGATGTAAACATATTTTCCATGGCTGCTTGGAACTCCTTGGCCCTTGCTCGAGTAATGGGGCCACCTGGGTACTTCTCTGGGTCTTTGCCATTGACGTTCATATCAATTATTTTGCCCCCTTTCATGCTCGTATCACCCTCATTTAGTTACATTTCCAGCACATCTTGAAACGTGTCAATCGGACATCGGGAACTCAAGATACGTCCAATTTATTAAAGACTGCGCATGCAAAAAACTGGATACGGGATTTTGTAAAATTCAGCCCAAAAGCTAATATATATGGCTTTGGACGAATTAAACTTAGCCCAATGTATTTATTATCATTTAAATTTATGTTTTTAGGGTTTTATATACTTTAGGAACCAGCCACCCTTATCCCAAGACGTTAGATCAAGTCCAATTTAACGGACCAGATTTATTTATTTATTTTATTCATTCTTAGCTTTAGGTTAAAGTCATCCTTCATCTATAAAAGGATGATGCTTTCTTCTTTGTCTGACAGATTTTCTTTGATTTATAAAAAGTTCTCTTCAGATTTTAGTATTCTTTGAATACGTTTTTGCAAGTACTGATAACTTGTGCCTAGAAGTCTTCTTCAACATAAGTTCGACGAGTTCTTGTGATGGAGATCATCTTCACACTCTTGCTTGCCTAGGTAATTGCGTCTAGGAGGGTGAGTTAGAGCCGCTTGAGGTAGCTTGCTTGGTTAATTCCGATTAAGAGGGTGCCAAGGACATCAACTTCTATTTCTCCAAGCCATCTTCATTTTCAACCTTCACACCATCTTCCATAATTCCTTAAACAAAGCTGTAATTTTTAGATTTGTTTTACATATCTCTTTCGCAATCTTTTTTATCTTTTTATTTATATTCGTATTTCATATCATCTAATCCTTCATCTTGTCTTCCTTTCTTTAATTTTCCAGCCTCGAATCTGAAATTTTCAAGAAAAGCCCTTTTCTGTTCTCTTGAATTTTCAGATCTGCCCATAGCTTTTTTGATCGAGTCTAGAGCTCCTAGTTCTTGCAACAACTTGATTGAAGGTTTCCAAATCCACAATTGCGCTACTCTGTCATTTGGTATCCGATTTGGGACGATTCTTGGCAAGAATTTTGACTTTTTGGGCAAAAAACTCGAAAATTATGGAAAATTCGTCAAAACTAAACGAGCATATTTTGAGCTGAAAGTTTCCAGATCAGATCTACACCATTAGAGGAGTCACCACATAAAATTTTAGAATTGTTTGATATTAGGAACACCTCTAACAAAGCAGATCAATTTTCAGCAAAATTAGGGGTTTTCACCTACTTTAACCCTATTTTCATTATTTTTTTTCTTCAATTTCGTTATTTTCAGTTTATTTACCTTGTAAAAAGAAAAAAAAGAAAAAGAAAAGAGAAAAGAAAAATAAAAGTGAAGAAAAGTGAGAAAGCTCATACCTAGCCATCAACCACCATCAAGAATCATCAAGATCACCATCATCAACCACCACAAGCATCACATTGAAGTGGATTCAACATTGGATTTCTTCCTTCAAGTTGTTTCCGGGTTTTAGGTTATCATCTTTCTCGACTAATTTTTTTTTCTACTCTTAGTTTTTCTTATGTTCCTTTGTTTTGCTTTTTCTTTCTTCTATTACGCCACTAACACCTTCTTGTTTCCTTGTGAAAGTAGGATTAAAAGTTGCATACTCTTCTTTCTCCTTGCAACTATAATTCTATTGATGTCTAACCTTTTCTTTGGATTCTTAAAGCAATTAGGATGTTTTATTCTCTTTCAAACACGCGCTATTCTATACCAATAAATACCTTTCGGTCATGATGTAGGATACAAGGTAAACTATGTTCTTTAATTATTGATGGTGACAGTCGTGTAAACTTAGTGAACAGCTTCATTGTTGATGCACTCGATCTACCATACCAAGAGCACCCTAAGCCGTATCATCTTCAAGGGTTTAATAGCGGACCATATATGAAGGTAACCAAACGTTGTTTAATCTCTTTTACTCTTGGAAGCTATTGTGATGATGTATGATGTGACTTGGTTCCTATGGAAGTCACCCACTTGCTATCATGAAGACCTTGGAAAAATGATCGAGATGTTGTCCATTGAATCAATACAAATGGATACTCGGTTGTGCACCAAGGTCAGAAGCTCTCGTTCGGTTCAATAGAGCCAAAAAAAGCATATGAAGAAATAGCGAAAGCAAAAAAACAATGTGAGAGGATAAAACAAAAAAAATTGGAAGCACAAAAGGATGAATCTATTGACCACCCGAAGGCAACCAACCATGAAGACATCCCAAAACCAGAAGGTACACATGATTCTCTTCGTACTTCTACTTTTAGCATTCATGCAAATGTTGATGTTGGCGAAGAACCATCTCCCAAACAAGAGGATAGTGATAGTGAACACATTAGACAAGATGACAATGCATCTAATCCCTCTTGTGAAGTAGTAGGTCCACTTGCTATACTCTCATTACCTCCACACAAAGAAAGTAAGTGTAATTCTAACCCTTCATTTGATTTTTGTTCTATCATTCCGTTAGAAACACTTTCTCCTCTATAGAAATTGTACATTGATGATAATTTTTGTAAGAGGGATATGGGATGTGAGATACAAAAGACTGAGAGTAAAGAGGCCGAGAGTGACAAAAGTCAAATTAATGACCCAAATTTGGTGAGTGAAAATACATATGAGGTAAAAGTCACACAAAGCTCAAAAGTAAAAGACAAGAAAAAGAATAGTGATTTTGTTTTGACTAATCATTACAAATGTTCGAGTAGTGTTGTCTTATTTTTTTAAGATTTTGTTGAACCATTGAGAAGAGCTCAATTAGACCACCACATACAACAAAGAAGCCTTTTCAATTGAAGTTGATGATTGTTCTCTCATTGCCGATTTAGATTCGAGGACGAATCCTTTTGAGGAGTGGGGGAATGATACATGCATGAGCGAGGTCAAATTATTCATATTGGACAAGAAGCTGAATTTGTTCGATGCAAACAATAAAGGCCAAAATAATGCACGCATAGGAGGTCAAAAACGATGCATCTTGGACAAGAAACTAAATCTGTTTGTGAAGTCTAGAAAGTCAGCCAACTTGCGACGAGTTTTCGGATGGGATCCAGGCATTTCTGGGTCGGGTTGTCTTCTAACAAATTGTCCGTCATTTAGTTACCTTTCTAACGCATCATGAAACATGTCAATCGGACATCAGGAACTCAAGATACGTCCAATTTACTAAAGACTGCGCATGCAGAAAACTGAATACGGGATTTTGTAAAATTCAGCCCAAAAGCTAACATATAAGGCTTAGGACGAATTAAACTTAGCCCAATGTATTTATTATCATTTAAATTGATGTTTTTAGGGTTTTATATACTTTAGGAACCAGCCACCCTTTTCCCAAGCTGTTAGATCAAGTCCAATTTAATGGACCAGATTTGTTTATTTATTTTATTCATTCTTAGCTTTAGGTTAAATCCATCCTTCTTCTATAAAAGGATGATGCTTTCTTCTTTGTTTGACAGATTTTCTTTGATTAATAAAAAGTTCTCTTTTGAGATTTTAGTATTCTTTGAATATGTTTTTGCATGTGCTGATAACATGTGCCTTAGAAGTCTTCTTCAACATAAGTTCGACGAGTTCTTGTCAGGGAGATCATCTTCACACTCTTGCTTGCCTAGGTAATTGCGTCAAGGAGGGTGAGTTAGAGCCGCTTGAGGTTGCTTGCATGGTTAATTGAGATCAAGAGGGTGCCGAGGACATCAACTTCTATTTCGCCAAGCCATCTTCATCTTCAACCTTCACACAATCTTCCATAATTCCATAAACAAAGCTGGAATTTTCAGATTTGTTTTACCTATCTCTTTCTCAATCTTTTTTAATCTTTTTATTTATATTCTTATTTCTTATCATCTAATCCTTCATCTTGTCTTCCTTTCTTTAATTTTTCAGCCTCGAATCTGAAATTTTCAAGAAAAGACCTTCTCTTTTCTCTTGAATTTCAGATCTGTCCATAGCTTTCTTGATTGAGTCTAGAGCTCCTAGTTCTTGCAACAACTTGATTGAAGGCTTCCAAATCCACAATTGTGCTACTCTATCAGTTTTCCTTAGGTTTTGAGTTGATCCGAGCACTCCCTTTTGTTGTGAGCTAATCCGAGCTCCTAGTGATGCCTTTGTGCTGAATCAAGTATCCTCAAGTTGTCTTGAGCTAATATCATTCACACATGTACCTATAAAACATGTAAATAAGCATGTTAGATATGTATAAACTAAGGTAATGTAGATAGCATACGCAAATTTAATCTAAGTATGCTAAATCATAATTAAAAGATGTGTAACTTTTATGCTTAAAGATGTGGTAATGATAATGATATGAACGTCAATGGCAAAGACCCAGAGAAGTACCCAGGTGGCCCCATTACTCGAGCAAGGGCCAAGGAGTTCCAAGCAGCCATGGAAAATATGTTTACATCAAGCTTGGGACGTGAGAAAGAAGAAATAATAAGGGAGGAACACTTTACTTTGCTTATGCATGAATTTGCATGAGTATTTAAAGTTTGCATAACATTCATTGCATTCAATAAACATGTTGTTCATTAAAGCATGTGTTGCATTTAAACATGTAGTTCATTTAGTTATACACTTCATTTAACTAAGTAGTTCATTGATTAAACTAGTTCATTCAAGATTATTAGTTCATTGAATAAAGTTAGTTCATTAATTAAACTAGTTCATTCATCAAACTAGCTCATTTATTAAACTAACTCTTAATTGTTTACATGCATGTTTTCAATTAAAGATTGAATAAAGTTTACCTTTGTGTCTAGGTGCATGAGGGAAGATGAACGGTTTTACCAGATGCAAGAATATCAGCAGAATGTCTTCCAATTCTGGATGCGATACAGACGTGTTTGGATCCAGAAATCAATTGGACGTTATTCCTCCATCTCTTAGCTTTCCAATGCCTTTTGAATCACCTCAATCCGATATCGGGAGCTTGAGATACGAATGATTTACTGAAGACAGTGCAGGCTGAAATTTTTATTACGGGAATTTTATGCATGGATGATTTGAATGAATTTGAGCCAAGGAAGAGTTCTTTCATCTTCTACCAAGAGACAAGCAATTGATGGCCATCTTAATTCAGCAAATTCAAGGCATTCAAGGTTGATGTTATCACCATTCAAGTGGGGGTTTCAAAATTCATTGAGGAGACATGAAATGAAGGCTGGATGAAACTCACCTTTTTATGACATTCAAGTCATATTAATCAGCTTGGAAGATGAAGAGTTGCACTTAAACTGGACAGCAAGGATGTCTACATTCATCCTTGTCCACATTCATCCCCTTTCTCTTCATATGATAGCAAAACAAGGCAGCCCAAGAGTCCTTCTTAATTTGGACGAAAATATGACTAAATTCAACCTCAATTTGTCTAAACTAATCAGCTTTGAAGATGAGAAGAAAGGACAAAGCATTCATGTGTATTCAAGTGCATTAAGATGAGCATTCATCTTTCTTGTAACACCTTTTCATATTCTGCCTACTTCTACTATAAATAGGCATCTTTAGGATCATTGTAAGACACACTTTGAATATATAAAACATCTTTGAAAGATTGCTTTCATTCTTGTTCTCTTGTGGAACTTTATCGGCTTCAAGTTAGTCTTGTAGTCTTCATCCATTTCCCTTTTGTTATAGCGTTGGTTCCTAGCTCATCTATAGCTAGTGGGTCACGTTCCATATCCTACCACTTCATTTCCACTTTATTATATTGCTGGTTCCTAACTCTTTATAGTTAGGGGGTCACAATCCATCCTTTGAATTTCTTCATCTTAACGCCAACACCCCATCATCTTCACCTACATTTTCATCTTTTATTATTATTTTTTTCTTCCATAATCACAACTATCACTCTTCCTACACCCCTTCTACATATCTTTCATCCCATTATTTCTATTTCTTATTTATCTATTTCTACTTACATTGTTGTTTGAGTAATTTCAGAATACATTCAAAGCACTGCAGAGTTCTTACTAGAATCACGATCGGGCATTCATATATATGATTCAAAACTCATAGTCGAGATCATATCAGATAATTTAAGTAAATTGCATAGTATAGGGACTAAGGTGTATGAATTTATGAATTCTAGAATGAATGCATGGCATAGATTATATTAAGGATATGATTAAGCATAATAAGATAAGTAACATATGTACATAAGTTACTAAATATATAAAGATGTGTGGGATAGATAAAAACTGCCTTTCTTTCATCCTTAGTGACAAAGATGAAAGTGAGCTTATGAATGGATGTTGAAATAGGATTGTATCAGTTTTCCTATCACTTGCATATTCATCTTAGTACAACAATGCATACCGAATTGATCTTCTTGGTGAGTACAATGTTAGTACAACTTTTAATGTTTCTAATCTTTCTACCTTTGACGTTTCAGATTCGTGGACAAATCCTCTTGAGGAGGGAAGGGATGATGCATGTACCATAGGGCAATTCCAAGGACAAGATGGACTTACTTTTCCACTTGGCCCAATAACTCGAGCCAAGTCCAAGATGATCAAGGACAAGCTGAATTCGATTGTCCAAGGATTCGTGAGCAAAGGATTGCAAGCTGCCATGAAGGAAAAAGAATTTCTTGAAGGAAGTTCAAACTTAACATCCTTCAAGAACAATTGGATCACAAAAACTCAACTTGCTGCACCTTTGGAGATGGATATCCATGAGACTTTAGATGTCCATTAATTAGCCCTCTTATTGTAATTAGACCCAATACTTATTACTATAAAAGATTGGGTCAGATTTTACTTTTAGCCCAAATTAGGATTTACAAGTGTTCTTTTAGACCTAGTTAGCATTTAAAAACAGCCCACATGATACGTGCATGGGAGGACTAAAGCAATGCATATTGGACTGAATCTATTTGTGAAGTCTGGAAAGTCAGCCAACTTGCAATGACTTTTCGAACAGGATCCGGACATTTATGGGAAGAGTCATCTTCTAACAAATTGACCGTCATTCAGTTACCTTTCCAACACATCTTGAAACGCATCAATTTGATGTCTGGAACTCAAGATACATCCATTTTACTGAAGACTGCACATGCAGAAAACTGGATACGGGATTATTACGGGATTTTGTAAAATTCAGCCCAAAATCAAACATATAAGGCTTTGGACGAATTAAACTTAGTCCAATGTGTTTATTATCATTTAAATTGATGCCTTTAGGGTTTTATACACTTTAGGAACCAGCCACCCTTCTACCAAGCACACATGGAGTTTAAAGGTTGCTTTTCTTTATTATTTTAATTAAGTTTGACTTTCCTTGTTCTAGTAGAAGTTAAATTACTTTGGCTATCCTTCACCTATAAAAGGATGAAGCCTCCACCATTGTAAGACAGATTTCTTTGATTTATGAAATATTTAGTGAGTTTGTTTTTGCAAGTGCTGATTACTTGTGCCTTCGAAGTCTTCTTCAATAGAAGTTCGACGAGTTCTTGTGAGGGAGATCACTTCACACTCTTGCTTGCCTAGGTAATTGCATCTGGGAGGGTGGATTAGAGCTGCTTGAGGTTGCGTGCTTAGATAATTGCGTCTAAGAGGGTGCTGAGGACAAAACAACAACAACAAATCGCAAGTCATCTTCACCTTCAACCTTCACACCATCTTCCATAATTCCATAAACAAAGCTGAGATTTTTAGATTTGTTTTACCTATCTCTTTCTCAATCTTTTTTTATCTTTTTATTTATATTCTTATCATCTAATCGTTCATCTTGTCTATCTTTCTTTAATTTTCTATCGTCAAATTTGAAATTTCCAAGAAAAGCTCTTCTCTTTTCTCTTGAATTTTCAGATTTGCCCATAGCTTTCTTGATTGAGTCTAGAGCTCCTAGTTCTTGCAACAACTTGATTAGAGGCTTCCAAATCTACAATTGTGCTACTCTATCACATAGTTAAATGATATGTAACATGAAATAGCTAAGTATAAAGATGTGGATCATATGCTATGCATGAATAATAATTAATAGGACATGACAAATGGAACATATGATATGATAATTCAAGCAAACTATAAGAAATATGCTTTCTTATAACGATGTGTAATGCATATATAAGGTAATATGATGCGATCCTAATCAGTACCAACTTTCTCCATGACTTGATCACATCATTAAAGATCCTCAGGGTTGATTCTATGGGAGTTCTACCTTACTTTATCTTCTATTTACTTATTTATGCATTATATAATGTTATAAGCATGCTTGAATTGTCATATGTTATCATTCATTTGCATATTATATGATATTCATGCATAACCTATAAACTACATCTTTATACTTAGCTAAATCATGCATACTTGCATATTCATCTTAGGCATGCATCATGTATTCATCACATTGTTAGCTCTTCCATAGCTAATTTGGTTGTTTTCATGATTCATATAAGTACAAGGGATAATTAGGTAAGCTATGGCAGCTCAGAAACAAAGAATGCAAGCTATGTCAGCTCGTACTAGCTCAAGGACAAGGAACGATAGCTCACCTAGCTAAAGGAGTTGAATGGGAGCTGAACCGAGCTTACGAAAGCTGAAGGATAAGGAGCTTAGTTGAGGTAAAGGAGCTTAAACTAGTTAGAGAGGAGCCGAGGACCTGATAGCTGACCACTAGAGTGTAGCTACCTAAAACTGAGCTAGAGTGACACTAGCTAGCTACAAGTCACCTAGCTAGCTACCATGAAGGGTCACCAAGCCACCCATTCGTCCATGGAGGGAAAGACATGCCTTTTCATGTTTTGGCACCAAATGAACCATTTCCTTAACTATTCAAACATACAGGAGTGTGAAGGGATTTTACCCTTTGCCGAATAGATAGAGGCCTTTCTGGCCATGCCCTTTGATAGAGTAGTGCAATTGTAGATTTGGAAGCCTTCAATCAATTTGTTGCAAGAACTAGGAGCTCTAGACTCAATCAAGAAAGGTTTGGGCAGATCTGAAAATTCAAGAGAAAAAAGAAGGGCTTTTCTTGAAAATTTCAGATTTAATGCTGGAAATTTAAAGAAACGAAGATAAGAAGAAAGATTAAAAGATGATTAATAAGAATAGAAACAAAAAGATTGAAAAGGATTAAGATAAAGATAGATAAAAAAATCTGAAAATTCCATCTTTGTTGATGGAATAATTATGGAAGATGGTGTGAAGGTTGAAGATGAAGATGGCTCGGCGAAATAGAAGTTGATGTCCTCAGCACCCTCTTGATCGCAATTAACCAATCAAGCAACCTCAAGCGGGTTTTGGCGTTTATTCTGAATGGGAACAAGATTCACTTGGTAAAAATATGACATAGAAAAAATAATGAGATGTGTTATTTTTATTGGTTGGTCTCATGAATGACGTGAAGGAATGACCCATGATATAATTTCTCGTCAAATAGATGAGAAACTAGAGATCCATTAATTGATCTAATGGGTAAAGATGCTTATATTGTTTTATCTTGTATGAATTCAAATCCCGATGTAGAAATGTAATAACTCCCTATTTAATCAAAAAATAGATGAAAAACTAAATCTCTCAAAATAATTTTTTTACACTGAGTCTGATTCAGATTAATTTATAAATAAATTGAACATTGGTAATAAATAGTGTGTATCAAGTTCCGATGCTTTGTATATAACAGTTTTCTCTCAAAATTATTCAGAAAAATCCCATCATTTAGTTAAAAAGGTTGTCCACCAGTCATTGATGTCAAATGGATGTGTCAAAAATCAATGAACAAAATGAGTGTTGGGTAAAAGTTGTTACAAAATTGAAAGCCTAAGCTGAGCCCACCATGGTTGGTGTGAAGGATTTTTCCATGGCCTCAATTAATTTCATCATTTTTAAAAAAATAATGAATTCGAAAATGATGTGTTAAAACATCATTGGTAGTGCACTTCAAACAATAAATAAAGAAAATTAATGGCCGGTGATGTTTCCAAGTGCTCCATTGGATTCCAAATTCTAAACTTATCTCTAAACCGGTCTCTGTTGGTAAAGTTAAGGTATTAAAACTTAGAATTTTTTTTGATACACAGGCCGTGTAATTTTCAGTTTATAAGTGCCTTTTAGTTTTAGGGATTAGGGTTTTAGTTTAGAGTTTAAAGTTTAGGAGTTTAGGTTGTAGAATTTAGAATTTAAGGTTAGTGTTTAGAATTTAGGGTTTAGAGTGTGGGGTTTAGTTTTTTATGGTTAGGGTTAGGAATTTAGGGGGTTTTGGCTCTGTGTGATGATTGTGCCTATGTAGGGGGTTTGGCATTTATTCTGAATGGGAACAAGATTTGGACGCTTAGGCTCCTCAGTATCGCTTGCAAGAGCAGTGGTTAATCTCTCAATGGTTTGAGTGATTGCGGTCACAACTGTATCAGTGTGCTCAAGCTTGGTTGCCAATGATGTTACAGTCTGTTCAAGTTTACTGAGAGTATCCAAAACTTCTTGAAGAGTCACCTCATGTGGTTCTTCGTCGTTACCCGTTTCTGACATCCTGAAACACTCAGATTTAAAAGGTGAAAAGCAAAATAAAACTAGAAATCTCACTAAACACTCCAAGGAATAAATATTTAGCGAGGCAAGTAAACTAATCTCGTGCTCTTTAAAGACCTTCCTGCCACAAGTCAACAAGTTACAATCAGAGTTTAATCCAAACAGTGAGTCCTAATTGTACTAGGATTCCAATGAAAGGCTTGACACCAATTGAATATAGTTGCAAGAAAGAAGGATTGTAATACAACTTTTAGTCCTATTCACACCAGAAAAGAGGTGTTAAATTGCGTAATAGAAGAAAAGAAAAAGCAAAACAAAGGAACTTAAGAAAAACTAAGAGTAGAAAAAAAATTAATCGAGAAAGATGATAACCCACAAAACTCGGAAACAACTTGAAGGAAGAAATCCAATGTTGAATCCACTTCAATCTGATGCTTGTGGTGGTTGATGATGGTGATCTTGATAATTCTTGATGGTGTTTGGTGGCTAGGTATGAGCTTTCTCACTTTTCTTCACTTTTATTTCTCTTTCTTTTTTTTTCTTTTTTTTTTCTCTTTTTTTTCACTTTTTTTCTTTTTACAAGGTAAATAAACTGAAAATAACGAAAATTGAAGAAACAAATAATGAAAATAGGGGAAAACCATAATTTTGCTGAAACTTGATCCACTTTGTTCGACGTGTTCCCGATGTCAAAAATTCTGAAATTTTATCTGGAAATTTTCAGGTCAAAATTTGCTCATTTGAATTTGAAGAATTTCCCTAATTTTCGATTTTTTCACTCAAAAAAACCAAAATTCTTGCCAAGAATCGTCCCAAATCTAATACCAAATGATAGAGTAGCGCAATCTTGGATTTGGGAGCCTTCAATCAAGTTGTTGCAAGAACTAGGAGATCTAGACTCAATCAAGGAAGTTTGGGTAGATCTGAAAACTCAAGAGAAAAGAGAAGGGATTTTCTTGAAATTTTCAGATTCAAGGCTGGAAATTTAAAGAAACAATGACAAAGCGAATGATTAGAAGATGAATAACTAGAATAAAGTTAAAAAGATTGATAAACGGATAGGTAAAACAAATCTGAAATTTCCAGCTTTGTTTTATGACTTGTGGAGATGGCGTGAAGATCGAAGATGAAGATGGTTTGCGATTTGTTGATGTTGTTTTGTCCTCGGCACCCTCTTAGACGCAATTATCTAAGCAAGCAACCTCAAGCGGCTCTAACCCACCCTCCTAGATGCAATGACCTAGGCAAGCAAGAGTGTGAAGATGATCTCCCTCACAAGAACTCGATGATCTTATGTTGAAGATGGCTTCTAGACAAGTTTACCGAACACTTGCAAACTCAATGAATACTAAAATCTCCAAAGAGAACTTTTATTAATCAATGAAATCTGAATTACAATGTGGGTGAAGCCTCCTTTATATAGGCTGGTTTGCTTGGGCGTCAAGTAATGGGCTGATAAGAACTGTTTTGATTGGGCTGCAAGTAAGAGTTGATAAGGGCCTTTATTTGGACGAATTTTAAAGGTATTTGGGCTGGTTTAGATGATAAGAAATTGGTTCTTGGGCAAGAAGGCATTTGTGGGCTGTTTTAAAAGCTAACTAGGCCTAAAAACACTTGTAAATCCTAATTTGGGCTAAAAATAAAATTATGACCTAAACTTTTATAGTAACAAGTATTGGGTCTAATTACAATAAAAGGCTAATTAATGGACATCTAAAGGCTCTTAGATATCCATCTGCAAAGGTACAGCAAGTTGAGCTTTTGTGACCCAATTATTCGTTAAGGATGCTAAGTGCGGACTTCCTTCAAGAAATTCTTCTTTCTTTATGGCAGCTTGCAATCCTTTGCTCACGAATCCTTGGACGGTCGAATTCAGCTTGTCCTTGATTAGCTTGGACTTGGCTCGGGTTATTGGGCCAAGTGGAAAAGTAAGTCCATCTCGTCCTTGGAATTGCCTTATGGTACATGCATCAGTTCCTTATCCTTCAGCTCCCTTAAGCTAGGTTTAGCTCCCATTTAGCTCTTTTAGCTATCCTTTCGGCTACTATCTTTGTGCATTGGGCTCCTTTAAGCTAGGTGAGCTATCATTCCTTGTCCTTGAGCTAGTGTGAGCTGCCATAGCTTGCATTCTTTGTTTTCGAGCTGCCATAGCTTGCCTAATTATCCCTTATACCTATATGAATCATGAAAACAACCAAATTAGTTATGAAAGAGCTAAGAATGTGATGAATACATGCTGCACGCCTAAGATGAATATGCAAGTGACAGGAAAACATAAGTAAAGGATGTGTAACAAAGCATATGCATGATTTAGCTAAGCAAAGGATGTATAACACATCATATGCATGAATATCATATAATATGTAGATGAATGATAACATATGATAATTTAAGCATGCTTATAACATTATATAATGCATAAATAAGTAAATAGAAGATAAATTAAGGTAGAACTCCCTTAGAATTAGTCTTGATGTCCATCAATGGCGTGAACAAGTCATGGAGAAAGTTGGTGTTGATTAGGATTTCTCATCCCCCTTCTTTTAAGCGATTTGTCCCCAAATAGATAAATGGTTTGTGATAGAGTATCGCAATCTTGGATTTGGAAGCCTTCAATCAAGTTATTGCAAGAACTAGGAGCTCTAGACTCAATCAAAGAAGTTTGGGCAGATCTGAAAATTCAAGAGAAAAGAGAAGAGATTTTCTTGAATTTTTCAGATTCAAGGCTGGAAATTTAAAGAAAGAAAGACGAGATGGAGGATTAGATGATAAGAAATAAGAATATAAATAAAAAGATGAGAAAAGATTAAGAAGAAGATAGGTAAAACAAATCTGAAAATTCCAGCTTTGTTTATGGAATTATGGAAGATGGTGTGAATTGAAGATGAAGATGGCTTGTGAATTGTTGATGTTGTTTTGTCCTCGGCACCCTCTTAGACGCAATTATCTAAGCAAGCAACCTCAAGCGGCTCTAACCCACCCTCCTAGATGCAATTACCTAGGCAAGCAAGAGTGTGAAGATGATCTCCCTCACAAGAACTCGATGGATCTTATGTTGAAGATGGCTTCTAGACAAGTTTACCGAACACTTGCAAACTCAAAGAATACTAAAATCTCCAAAGAGAACTTTTTATTAATCAATGAAATCTGAATTACAATGTGGGTGAAGCTTCCTTTATATAGGCCATGGAGAAGTTCTAATCCTACTAAACTTAGGAATTAAATACAATAAATAAATGCTAAAATCTAATCTCCTAATTAGATAAGTAACTTCTAATAATAAATAAATGCTAAAAATAAAATCTTAATTAAATAATCTGATCCTAATAGATATTGCAGAATCCTATATTGATTTAAATTATAAATAATCAAATAAAATCTTGAAAATTCGTAATTATCCAAAAATCCCGTATTAATCCCGTATAGGAATTTCTGCATGCGCTGTCTTCGCTAAAATAGACGTATCTTGAGATCCAGATGTCCGATTGAGGCGTTTCAAGATGCGTTGGAAAGCTAATTTGAAGCCGAACAAGTTTTAAGAAGACATGTTGACCCATAAATTCCTGGATCCCATCCAAAAATTCGTTGCAAGTTAGCTGACTTTCCAGACTTCACAAACAGATTCAGTTTCTTGTCCAAGATGCATCGTTTTTGACCTCCTATGCGTGCATTGTTTTGGCCATTATTGTTTGCATCAAACAATTTCAGCTTCTTGTCCAATATGAGTAATTTAACCCCGCTCATGCATGTATCAGTTTGAAAAGGTAGTAGGTAGATGTTTGAATTCCTGACTCCTCCTTCCCCTACGTTAATGGACAGTAATCTTTAAGAAATGCCTCATTTGAATAGTCATTTTCAAGAAACATGTCTTTTGGAACTTTAAGGGACACAACTTTTGAATAATCAAGGGAAACATCTTCTAGAATATCATAAAACACGTCTGTTGGTAATAGAGTAGCGCAAATCTAAATAAAAAACAATCTGCAATAAAGAACAAATCTGAAAATTGAAATTTGCTTATGGTGGTGGCATCAATGGAGGAAGCTTGAATATGTAGAGATGACGTGATGAATTGATAGTTGTCATCGGCACCCTCTTAGACATAATTATCTAAGCAAGAAACCTCAAGCAGCTCTAACCCACCCTTCCAAACGTGATTGTATGGACAAGCAGGAGTGTGAAGATCCTCAACAACAAATCACAAGAACTTGAAGATTGATTTGCTTCTAAAAATAACAAGATAAACTTCTTGCAAGTATATATTCAAAGAGAACTTTCTTTTAATCCAAGGAATTTTGAATTACAATATGGGTGAAGCCTTCTTTATATAGGCATTGGAGAAGTTCTAATCCTACTAAACTTAAGGAATTAAATTCAATAAATAAATGCTGAGATCTAATCTCCTAATTAGAGATTATATAAGTAACTTCTAATAATAAATAAATGCTTAAAATTAAATTCTAATTAAATAAATCTGATCCTAATAGATATTGCAGAATCCTATATTGATTTAAATTACAAATAATCAAATAAAATCTTGAAATTTTGTAATTATCCAAAATCCCGTATTAATCACGTATAGGAATTTTTGCATGCGTTGTCTTCGCTAAAATAGACGTATCTTGAGTTCCAAATGTCCGATTGAGGCATTTCAAGATGAGTTGGTAAGCTAATTGACAGTCAGACAAGTTTTAAGAAGACATATTGATAGAGTAGCGCAAATCTAAATAAAAAACAAACCAAAATAAAGAACAAATCTGAAAATTCATATTTGTTTATGGTGGTGGCATCAATGGAGGAAGCTTGAATATGTGGAGATGGCGTGATGTGAATTGATTGTTGTCCTTGCACCCTCTTAGATGCAATTATATAAGCATGCAACCTCAAGCGGCTCTAACCCACCCTCCCAAACACGATTGTATGGACAAGCAGGAGTGTGAAGATCCTCAACAACAAATCCCAGAGAACTTGAAAATTGATTTGCTTCTTAAAACAAGATAATCTTCTTGCAAGTTGGAACTTAAAAGAGAACTTTATTTAATAATTCAAATCTGAATTACAATGTGGGTGAAGCCTCCTTTATATAGACCTTGGAGAAGTTCTAATCCTACTAAACTTAGGAATTAAATACAATAAATAAATGCTGAAAGCTAATCTCATAATTAGATAAGTAACTTCTAATAATAAATAAATACTAAAAATAAAATCCTAAATAACTAAATCTGATCCTAATAGATATTGTAGAATCATATATTGATTTAAATTACAAATAATCAAATAAAATCTTAAAAATTCGTAATTATCCAAAAATCCCGTATAGGAATTTCTGCATGCCCTGTCTTCGCTAAAATAGACGTATCTTGAGTTTGAGATGTCCGATTGAGGCGTTGGAAAGCTAAATGACAGCCAGACAAGTTTTAAGAAGACATGTAGACCCAGAAATGCCTAGATCCCATCCAAAAAAGTGTCGCAAGTTGACTGACGTTTCTGAATTGCAAAGCAGTTTCAACTTCTTTTCCAAGATGATTATTTTGACCCCTCTCATGCTCGTATCATTCTCCCACTCTTCAAAAGGATTCATCCTCGAATTGAGATTCCATTCAAAGAGTCTTCGCATGTCCGCAAGTTGTCGAGCGTTCGCAGGGGGTTTGAGTGTTCGCATATGCCTTTCCAGACATGATACATGCATGAGCGGGGTTAAATTACTCATATTGGACAAGAATCTGAATTTGTTCGATGCAAACAATAATGGCCAAAACAATGCACGCATAGGAGGTCAAAAACGATGCATCTTGGACAAGAAACTGAATCTGTTTGTGAAGTCTGGAAAGTCAGCTAACATGCGACGAATTTTTGGATGGGATCCAGGCATTTATCGGTCAACGTGACTTCTTAAAACTTGTCCGGATGCAAACTAGCTTTCCAACGCATCTTGAAATGCCTCAATCGGACATCTGGATCTCAAGATACGTCTATTTTAGCGAAGACAGTGCATGCAGAAATTCCTATACGGGATTAATACGGTATTTTTGGATAATTACGAATTTTCAAGATTTTATTTGATTATTTGTAATTTAAATCAATATAGGATTTTGCAATATCTATTAGGATCAGATTTATTTGACTAGGATTTTATTTTTAGCATTTATTTATTATTAGAAGTTACTTATCTAATTAGGAGATTTGATTTTAGCATTTATTTATTGTATTTAATTCCTAAGTTTAGTAGGATTAAAACTTCTCCATGGCCTATATAAAGGAGGCTTCACCCACATTGTAATTCAGATTTCATTGATTAATAAAAAGTTCTCTTTGGAGATTTTAGTATTCTTTGAGTTTGCAAGTGTTCGGTAAACTTGTCTAGAAGCCATCTTCAACATAAGATCATCGAGTTCTTGTGAGGGAGATCATCTTCACACTCTTGCTTGCCTAGGTAATTGCATTTAGGAGGGTGGGTTAGAGCCGCTTGAGGTTGCTTGCTTAGATAATTACGTCTAAGAGGGCGCCGAGGACAAAACAATAACAACAACAAATTGCAAGCCATCTTCATCTTCAACCTTCACGCCATCTCCAGAAGCCATAAACAAAGCTGGAATTTCATATTTGTTTTATCTATCCTCATCTTAATCTTTTTCAATCCTTTTACTTTTGTTCTTATTAATCATCTTCTAATTTTCCTTCTTATCTTTGTTTCTTTGAATTTTGAACCTTGAATCTGAAACTTTCAAGAAAATCCATTCTCATTTATCTTGAATTTTCAGATCTGCCCATAACTTTCTTGATTGAGTCTAGAGCTCCTAGTTCTTGCAACTTGATTGAAGGCTTCCAAATCCAAGATTGCGCTACTCTATCATTTGGTATCAGATTTGGGACGATTCTTGACTAGAATTTTGGCGTTTTTGGGTGAAAAACTCGAAAATTAGGGAAAATTCGTCAAATTCAAACGAGCAAATTTTGAGCTAAAAATTTCCAGATCAGATTTACACCTTTGGAGGAGTCACCACATAAAATATCAGAATTTTTTGACATCGGGAACACCTCGAACGAAGTAGATCAAGTTGCTGCAAAATTCTAGGGTTTTCGGGGTTTTTCTAATTTTCTTTCATTCTTAGCCATTAGTTTTCATTTGTTTTAGCTTTTATTGCTTCTTACACATCTTCTAACACCTTCTTGTTTCCTTGTGTTAGTAGGACTAAAAGTTGCACTCTTCTTTCTCCTTGCAACTATAATTCTATTGGTGTCTAACCTTTTCTTTGGATTCTTAAAGCAATTAGGATGTTTTATTCTCTTTTCAACACTCGTTATCGTATACCAATAAATATTTTTTGGTCACGATGTAAGATACAAGGTAATCTATGTTCTTTAATTATTGATGGTGACAGTCGTGTAAACTTATTGTGAGTAGCTTCATTGTTGATGCACTCGATCTACCATGCCAAGAACACCCTAAGCCATATCATCTTCAAGGGTTTAATAGCGGACCGGATATGAAGGTAACGGAACGTTGTTTAATCTCTTTTACTCTTGGAAGCTATTGTGATGATGTATGGTGTGACGTAGTTCCTATGGAAGTCACCCATTTGCTATTAGGAAGACCTTGGAAAATGATCGTGGCACTGTCCATCGAATCAATACAAATGGATACTCAGTTGTGCACCAAGGCCAGAAGCTCTCATTTGCTACAATAGATCCAGAAAAAGTAGATGAAGAAATAGCAAAAGCAAAAAAACAGTGTGAGAGGATAAAACGAAAAAAGATTGGAAGCACAAAAGGCTGAATCAATTGGCCACACAAAGGCAACCAACCATGAAGACATCCCAAAACCAGAAGGTACACATGATTCTATTCGTACTTCTACTTCTAGCATTTGTGCAAATGTTGATATTGGAGAAGAACCATCTCCCAAACAAAAGGATAGTGATAGTGAACACATTAGACAAGATGACAATGCTTCTAATCCCTCATGTGAAGTAGTAGGTCCACTTGCTATACTCTTGTCACCTCCCAACGAAGGAAGTAAGTGTAATTCTAACCCTTCATTTGGTTCTTGTCCTATCATTCCGTTAGAAACACTTTCTCCTCTACATAAATTGTACATTGATGATAAATTTTATGAGAGGGATATGGGATGTGAGATACAAAAGACTGAGAATAAAGAGGCCGAGAGTGAAAAAAGTCAAATTAATTGCCCAAATTTGGTGAGTGAAAATACATATGAGGTAAAAGTCACACAAAGCCCAAAAGAAAAAGAACGTGACGAGTGATTTTGTTTTGACTAGTCATTACAAATGTTCGAGTAGTGCTGTCTTATTTTTTCAGGATTTTGTTGAACCATTGAGAGGAGCTCAATTAGATCACTCCACATACAACAAAGAAGCCTTTTCAATTGAAGTTGATGATTGTTCTCTCATTGCCGATTTAGATTCGAGGACGAATCCTTTTGAGGAGTGGGGGAATGATACATGCATGAGCGGGGTTAAATTACTCATATTGGACAAGAAGCTGAATTTGTTCGATGCAAACAATAATGGCCAAAACAATGCACGCATAGGAGGTCAAAAATGATGCATCTTGGACAAGAAACTGAATCTGTTTGTGAAGTCTGGAAAGTCAGCTAACTTGCGACGAATTTTTGGATGGGATCCAGGCATTTATGGGTCAACATGTCTTCTTGAAACTTGTCCGGCTGCAAATTAGCTTTCCAGCACATCTTGAAACGCCTCAATCGGACATCTGGATCTCAAGATACGTCTATTTTAGCGAAGACAGCACATGCAGAAATTCCTATCCGGGATTAATACGGGATTTTTGGATAATTACGAATTTTCAAGATTTTATTTGATTATTTGTAATTTAAATCAATATAGGATTCTGCAATATCTATTAGGATCAGATTTGTTTGACTAGGATTTTATTTTTAGCATTTATTTATTATTAGAAGTTACTTATCTAATTAGGAGATTTGATTTTAGCATTTATTTATTGTATTTAATTCCTAAGTTTAGTAGGATTAAAACTTCTCCATGGCCTATATAAAGGAGGCTTCACCCACATGGTAATTCAGATTTCATTGATTAATAAAATTTCTCTTTGGAGATTTTAGTATTCTTTGAGTTTGCAAGTGTTCGGTAAACTTGTCTAGAAGCCATCTTCAACATAAGATCATCGAGTTCTTGTGAGGGAGATCATCTTCACACTCTTGTTTGCCTAGGTAATTGCATCTAGGAGGGTGAGTTAGAGCCGCTTGAGGTTGCTTGCTTAGATAATTGCTTCTAAGAGGGCCCCAAGGATAAAACAACAACAACAAATCGCAAGCCATCTTCATCTTCAACCTTCACGCCATCTCCACAAGCCATGAACAAAGCTGGAAATTTCATATTTGTTTTATCTATCCTCGTCTTAATCTTTTTCAATCCTTTTACTTTTGTTCTTATTAATCATCTTCTAATTTTCCTTCTTATCTTTGTTTCTTTGAATTTCGAACCTTGAATCTGAAATTTTCAAGAAAATCCATTCTTCTTTATCTTGAATTTTCAGATCTGCCCATAACTTTCTTGATTGAGTCTAGAGCTCCTAGTTCTTGCAACAACTTGATTGAAGGCTTCCAAATCCAAGATTGTGCTACTCTATCAAGACACGTATCATCCCCTCCCTCCTCATAGGGATTCGTCCTTGAATCCAAGCTAGAAAAAGAAGAACGTCAAATAACGGGAAGCACAAAGGAATCTTTATCATAAGTGGAGTGATCTAATTGAGCACCTTACAATGGTTCAACAAAGTCTTGGAAAAGTAACTCAAAACTACTCGAAACAAGGATGTTATGGTTAGGTTGAAAAAATTCTCTCTTTATATTTTTCTCGTCTTTTCCTTTTGGACATGGATCAACTTTTACCTTTTGTTTCTTTTCACACACCTTAATTGGGCCATTAATTGGACTTTTATTTCTCTCGGCCTCTTGACTCTTGGTCTTTTTCAAATAAAATAACTCGCGTGCCCAATTCCTCTCATAAAAAATCATCAAAATACATTTTCTGTAGAGGAGGAAGTGTTTCTAACATAATGATAGGGAAATAATTAAATGAAGGGTTAGAATCACACTTACTTTCGTAACACGCAAGTACTTTATTTTCTGATTGTGCATCATCTTGTTCTCATTCATTCTCGCACTGAATATCTTAGAGTCGTGATGAGAACGGATGGTTCAATTTGTGGGACTATCATCTTCTCTGGTGTAGTGTTCACATCTTTTTCTACATGACACACCGATGGTGGTTCATTAATCTGTTGTACATGTGATGATTCGACTACAAATAAAGAGGATTCTTGTTGTTGATAACGGATGGGAATGAATCACTCTCTCACGACTTTCTTGACTTTTGCCCAAGATCTTATCTCGGCTTCTCCATTGAGACGTCCATTTTGCCACAATGATTTCCACCAAAGTGAGGCGTAATCCTTGAAATTTAGGGCCACTAATCGACTTGACCTTCCTTGGGATATCCAAAGAAATCAAACATGCAATCAACACGATATTCTCAATCACAATAACCATCAGGATCATACTTACCTCGAAAAGAAGGTATTCTGAAGTCTGGGATGGCCAAAGTGTGTGATTGATTCTTATTGTTGATAATGGATGGGAACGAATTGCTCTCTCACGACTTTCTTGAGTTCTACCCAAGATCTTATCTCGGCTTCTTCATTCAGACGTCTATTTCGCCGTAGTGATTTCCACCAAAGTGAGGCGTAATCCTTGAAATTTAGGGCCACTACTGGAACTTGATCTTCCTCGGGATATCCAAAGAAATCAAACAAGCAATCAATGCAATATTCCCAATCACAATAACCATCAGGATCATACTTCCCATGAAAATAAGGTATTCTAAAGTGGTTCAGTTAAGGGAGGCTTTCCTCGAGAAGTAAAACCCAAGCTGTCATGTTGTTTTGTGTGCGATTTTTCACTGCGAAATATTCTTATCGCCCAAAGAATCAAACTGAAGCTCTGATGCCAAATGATAGAGTAGCGCAAATATAAATAAAAAAAACCAAAAAAAGAACAAATCTAAAAATTCATATTTGTTTATGGTGGTGGCGTCAATGGACGAAGCTTGAATATGTGGAGATGGCACGATGAATTGATAGTTGTCCTCGGCAACCTCTTAGAAGCAATTATCTAAGCAAGCAACTTCAAGTGGCTCTAACCCACCCTTCCAAACGCGATTGTATGGACAAGCAGGAGTGTGAAGATCCTCAACAACAAATCCCAGAGAACTTGAAAATTGATTTGCTTCTAAAACACAAGATAATCTTCTTGTAAGTTGGAACTCAAAAGAGAACTTTCTTTAATCATTCAAATCTGAATTACAATGTGGGTAAAACCTCCTTTTATATAGGCATTGGAGAAGTTCTAATCCTACTAAACTTAGAAAGTAAATACAATAAATAAATGCTGAAGTCTAATTTCCTAATTAGATAAGTAACTTCTAATAATAAATAAATGCTAAAAATAAAATCCTAATTAAATAAATCTGATCCTAATAGATATTGCAGAATCATATATTGATTTAAATTACAAATAATCAATAAAATCTTAAAAATTCGTAATTATCCAAAAATCCCTTATTAATCCCGTATAGGAATTTCTGCATGCATTGTCTTCGCTAAAATAGACAAATCTTGAGTTTCAGATGTCCGATTGAGGCGTTTCAAGATGCATTGGAAATATAATTGAAAGCCGGACAAGTTTTAAGAAGACATGTCGACCCAGAAATGCCTGGATCCCATACAAAAATGCGTCGCAAGTTGACAATCATTTCTGACTTGCAAAGCAGTTTCAACTTCTTTTCCAAGATGATTATTTTGACCCCTCTCATGCTCGTATCACATATCAACCCATAAAAGGCTTGGATCCCATCAAAAAATACGTCACAAGTTGATTGACATTTCTGACTTGCAAAACAGTTTCAACTTCTTTTCTAAGATAATTATTTTGACCCCTCTCATGATCGTATCATTCTCCTTCCCTTCAAAAGGCTTCGTCCTTGAATTGTGATTCCATTCAAAGAGTCTTCGCAAGTCCACAAGTTGTCAAGCGTCCGCAGGGGTTTGAGTGTTCGCATATACCTTGCCAGACACGTATCATCCCCTCCCTCCGTAAAATCCAACCTGAAAAAGGAAGGACGTGAAATAACGAGAAGCACAAAGGAATCTTTGTCATAAGTGGAGTGATCTAATTGAGCACCTCGCAATGTTTCAACAAAGTCCTGGAAAAATAACTCAAAACCACTCGAAACAAGAATGTTATGGTTAGGTTAAAAAAATTTCTCTTTATATTTTTCTCATCTTTTTTCTTTTGGTCATAGATTAACTTTTACCACTTGTTTCTTTTCAGTCACCTTAATTGGGTCATTAATTGTACTTTTATTGCTCTCAGGCTCTTGACTCTCGGTCTTTTTCAAATAAAAGAACTTGCGTACCCAATTCCTCTCACAAAAAAATATCATCAAAATTAATGCGATCCTATTTCACACCATACTCATTTTCACTACACTTTCAATTTGTGTTACAAGGATGAAAGTCAAGGGAGTTTTTACTTACTTTCTTCACATCTATTATAAATATATAATTATATTACTTCTAATCATGCATGCACTTATACTGGCCATTCATGTTTACCTCTTATTTATGTTTAATACAATGCTTAGTGTATTCGGATATCATAACATCTTTCCTTACACCATACTCTACACTTGGCATATTAAGTAATGTTTCATGCATGCATATTAAGTATAACCACATTTTTACTTAACATATTATCTTATTTCTTATTACTTATATTTGTTTGTTTACTTTATAGGTCATCACAGCTAAAGGTACAAGGGAGACATTAAAGGGAAAGCTCATCTTTGATCGTGCAGCTCATGGTTAGCTCAACTAGCTCAAATCAGCTCCTCGCAGCTCACTCATTTTAGCTAAAGGAATGCAAGCTACTTTCAGCTCCAATAGCTCGAGGCAAGCTGATAGAGTAGCGCAATCTTGGATTTTGAAGCCTTCAATCAAGTTGTAGAAAGAACTAGGAGCTCTAGACTCAATCAAGAAAGTATGGGCAGATCTAAAAATTCAAGAGAAAATAGAAGGGCTTTTCTTGAAAATTTCAGATTCGAGGCTGGAAAATTAAAGAAAGAAAGACAAGTGAAGGATTAGATGATAAGAAATAAGAATCTAAATAAAAAGATTGCGAAAGAGAAAGGTAAAACAAATCTGAAAATTCCAGTTTTGTTTATGGAATTATGGAAGATGGTGTGAAGGTTGAAGGTGAAGATGGCTTGCGATTTATTGTTGTTGTTTTGTCCTCGGCACCCTCTTAGACTCAATTATCTAAGCAAGCAACCTCAAGCGGCTCTAACCCACCCTCCTAGACGCAATTATCTAGGCAAGCAAGAGTGTGAAGATGATCTCCCTCACAAGAACTCGTCGAACTTATGTTGAAGAAGACTTCGAAGGCACAAGTAATCAGCACTTGCAAAAAAAAAACTCACTAAATATTTCATAAATCAAAGAAAATCCGTCTTACAATGATGGAGGCTTCATCCTTTTATAGGTGAAGGATAGACAAAGTAATTTAACTTCTACTAAAACAAGGAAAACCTAATCTAATTAAAAATAATAATAAAATAACAGCCTTTAAACTCCTTGTGTGGCAAGGGATAGGGTGATAAGGCAAGTTATAAGCTGATAAGGGCTGGTTGCTTGGGCAGCAAGTAAACTTGATGAAGGCTGGTTTGCTTGGGTATCAAGTAATGGGCTGATTAGAGCTGTTTTGATTGGGCAGCAAGTAAAAGTTGATAGGGCCTTTATTTGGACGAATTTAAGGGTATTTGGGCTGGTTTAGATGATAAGAAATTGGTTCTTGGGCAAGGAGGCATGTGTGGGCTGTTTAAAAAAGCTAACTAGGCCTAAAAACACTTGTAAATCCTAATTTGGGCTAAAAATAAAAATCTGACCCAATCTTTTATAGTAACAAGTATTGGGTCTAATTACAATAAAAAGGGCTAATTAATGGACATCTAAAGGCTCATGGATATCCATCTCCAAAGGTGCAGCAAGTTGAGTTTTTGTGACCCAATTATTCTTGAAGGATGTTAAGTGTGGACTTCCTTCAAGAAATTCTTCTTTCTTCATGGCAGCTTGTAATCCTTGGCTCACGAATACTTGGACGGTCGAATTCAGCTTCTCCTTGATTAGCTTAGACTTGGCTCGGGTTATTGGGCCAAGTGGAAAAGTAAGTCCATCTTGTCCTTGGAATTGCCTTGTGGTACATGTATCATCCCCTCCCTCCTCAAAAGGATTCGTCCACGAATCTGAAACATCAAAGGGAGAAAGATCATAAACATTAAAAGTTGTACTCACATTATACTCACCTGGTAGATCAATTCGGTATGCATTGTTGTTGATCCTTTCAAGGACTTGGAATGGTCCATCTCCTCGTGGATCCAATTTGGATTTCCTATGGTTCGGAAATCTTTCTTTGCGCATGTGCAACCAAACCCAATCTCCTGGTACAAAGACAACTTGGCGTCGGCCTTTGTTGACTTTGGCAGCAACATTTTCATATGTTTTCTCCATTCTTTGCTTTGCCTTAGTGTGAATGGATTTAACTAACTCCGCTTTCTTTTCGCCATCTAAGCTGCTAATATTATTAATAGGTAAAGGAACAAGGTCTAATGTAGTTAAGGGGTTAAAACCATAAACTACTTTAAATGGAGAATAACCGGTGGATGAATGAATAGAACGGTTGTAGGAAAACTCTACAAAAGGTAGATATTCTTCCCAAGTTTTTGTGTTCTTACCGACAACAATTCTAAGTAATGCACCTAAGATCCGATTTGTTACCTCGGTTTGTCCATCCGTCTGTGGGTGACAAGTAGTAGAATAAAGAAGTTTGGTACCTATCTTTCCCCACAAAACCTTCCAAAAATGACTTATGAACTTTACATCTCTATCGAAAATGATGGTGCGTGGAATTCCATGAAGTCGTACTACTTCTCTAAAGAAGAGATCGGCTACATGTGTTGCATCATCCGTTTTATGGCATGGTATGAAGTGAGCCATCTTTGAAAACCTATCGACCACAACAAAAATACTATCTCGACCCGTTTTGGTACGAGGTAATCCAAGAATAAAGTCCATAGATAAATCGACCCAAGGGAAAGAAGGGATAGGAAGGGGTGTATATAAACCGTTAGGACTTACCTTGGATTTTGCTTGTTTACATACGATGCAAGATGCGCATACCTTTTCCACGGTTTTCCTCATATGTGGCCAAAAAAAAATGCTCCATTACCATGTCTAACGTTTTGGAGATGCCAAAGTGCCCTATTAAGCCTCCGGAGTGTGATTCATGGACTAGCAATTCTCTAATGGAGCCTTGTGGTATACACAACCTGTTTATTCGGAAAAGAAACCCATCTACAAGATAAAACTTATTAAAAGCACCTTTTAAACAATGAGCATAAATTTCCTTGAAATCTGGATCATTAGGATACAATTGCTTTATATGTTCGAATCCCAATATAGTAGCATGCATTTGAGTAATTAGGGTATACCTTCTAGATAGTGCATCTGCTACTACATTATCCTTACCTTTTTTGTACTTGATCACATAAGGGAATGTTTCAATAAACTCCACCCACCGAGCATGTCTCTTGCTCAAATTACCTTGGCTGTTTAGCCACTTCAATAATTCGTGGTCGGTGTGTATGATGAACTCCTTTGGAAGAAGGTAGTGTTGCCAAACTTCAAGTGCACGAACTAATGCAAGGAGCTCTTTATCATAAGTTGAGTAGTTCAAATGTGCTCCTTTTAACTTCTCGCTAAAGTAAGCGATTGGTTGTTTTTCCTGTAAAAGAACTGCGCCTATGCCTATACCTGAGGCATCACATTCTAACTCAAAAGTTTTAGAAAAATCGGGAAGACGAAGAATTGGGGCAGTACAAAGTTTACCTTTTAGTGTTTGGAAGGCTTGTTCTTGTGCCTCACCCCAATGAAAACCTACCGTTTTTTGATGATATCTGTCAATGGGCAATGGTAGAGAAATCCTTGACAAAGCGACGGTAGAAGCTTGCTAGGCCATGGAAGGATCTCACCTCGGTTATGGATGATGGCGTGGGCCATTCTTGAATTGCTTTGACTTTTTCATTGTCAACATGGATACCCTGTGCACTTACTATGAAGCCTAGAAAACTAAGACTTTCACTACAAAACACGCACTTTTCCATGTTAGCATATAATTGTTCTCTTCGGAGAACTTCAAAGACCGATCTCACATGAAAGATATGTAAATCAAAAGAAGAAGAGTAGATAAGAATATAATCGAAATAAACAACAACAAACTTACCTCTAAACTCTCGAAGGACATGGTTCATCAATCTCATGAATGTGCTAGGGGCATTGGTCAAACCAAATGGCATAACTGTCCATTCATATAAACCGAACTTTGTCTTGAAAGCGGTTTTCCATTCATCTTCTTCTTTCATTCGAATTTGATGATAACCACTCTTCAAGTCAATCTTGGTGAAGATACATGCACCGTAGAGTTCATCAAGCATGTCATCTAATCGTGGAATAGGATGCCTATACTTGATTGTTATTCGGTTGATCGGCCGACAATCGACACACATTCTATATGAACCATCTTTCTTTGGCACCAAAAGTACTGGAACGGCACAAGGGCTTAAACTCTCACGAATGTAGCCTTTGTTGAGTAGTTCTTCCACTTGCTTTTCTAACTCCTTGGTTTCGTCGGGATTACATCTATATATGCTGGTCTATTTGGAATAGAAGAACCCGGAATTAGGTCAATTTGATGTTCAATTCCTCTTAAGGGTGGCAAACCGTCAGGTGGATCACCTAAAACATCATTGGAGTCCTGCAAAAGAGAAACAAACACACTAGGCAAACTTTTGTTATTGTTAGTGATAGAAAAAAATTGTTCCCTAAAGCGGATGAGGATGCAAGGCTGTTTAAGGAAGGGTGCTTGCCTCACTTCTTTTTCTCTCGCATAAATATTTTGAGACATTCTTTTTTTCTCACATTTAGGATCACTCACCAAATGATAGAGTAGCGCAATCTTGGATTTGGAAGCCTTCAATCAAGTTGTAGCAAGAACTAGGAGCTCTAGACTCAATCAAGAAAGTATGGGCAGATCTGAAAATTCAAGAAATAGAAGGGCTTTTCTTGAAAATTTCAGATTCGAGGCTGGAAAATTAAAGAAAGAAAGACAAGTGAAGGATTAGATGATAAGAAATAAGAATCTAAATAAAAAGATTGCGAAAGAGAAAGGTAAAACAAATCTGAAAATTCCAGTTTTGTTTATGGAATTATGGAAGATGGTGTGAAGGTTGAAGGTGAAGATGGCTTGCGATTTATTGTTGTTGTTTTGTCCTCAGCACCCTCTTAGACTCAATTATCTAAGCAAGCAACCTCAAGCGGCTCTAACCCACCCTCCTAGACGCGATTATCTAGGCAAGCAAGAGTGTGAAGATGATCTCCCTCACAAGAACTCGTCGAACTTATGTTGAACAAGACTTCGAAGGCACAAGTAATCAGCACTTGCAAAAACAAACTCACTAAATATTTCATAAATCAAAGAAAATATGTCTTACAATGATAGAGGCTTCATCCTTTTATAGGTGAAGGATAGACAAGTAATCTAATTAAAAATAATAATAAAATAACAGCCTTTAAACTCCTTGTGCTTGTGTGGCAAGGGATAGGGTGATAAGGCAAGTTATAAGCTGATAAGGGCTGGTTGCTTGGGCAGCAAGTAAACTTGATGAAGGCTGGTTTGCTTGGGTATCAAGTAATGGGCTGATAAGAGCTGTTTTGATTGGACAGCAAGTAAAAGTTGATAGGGCCTTTATTTGGATGAATTTAAGGGTATTTGAGCTGGTTTAGATGATAAAAAATTGGTTCTTGGGCAAGGAGGCATGTGTGGGCTGTTTAAAAAGCTAACTAGGCCTAAAAACACTTGTAAATCCTAATTTGGGCTAAAAATAAAAATCTGACCCAATCTTTTATAGTAACAAGTATTGGGTCTAATTACAATAAAAAGGGCTAATTAATGGACATCTAAAGGCTCATGGATATCCATCTCCAAAGGTGCAGCAAGTTGAGTTTTTGTGACCCAATTATTCTTGAAGGATGTTAAGTGTGGACTTCCTTCAAGAAATTCTTCTTTTTTCATGGCAGCTTGTAATCCTTGGCTCACGAATACTTGGACGGTCGAATTCAGCTTCTCCTTGATTAGCTTAGACTTGGCTCGGGTTATTGGGCCAAGTGGAAAAGTAAGTCCATCTTGTCCTTGGAATTTCCTTGTGGTACATGTATCACAAGCTCAAGGACACTAGAGGATAAGCTCACCTAGCCAAAAGGCAGCTCGTAGCAGCTCAAACAAGCTCAGAAATTAAGTGAAGCTCACTCCTAGCTCAATCAGCTCATCTCAGCTCAAGCTACCACATCTAGGTCAACCTCGAAGGGACATGTCTCCTCCCTAAGGGACACAACCTACCAGCCTTGGAGGGAACTTGCTTGGCGCCACTTTTTGGAGGGAAAATGACCAGCACTTGCTTGAAGGGAGACACCATTCGAGCCGAATCATCACCTACCCTTGTCGAACCAACACAAGGCCCCTACATGCCCATTCGACCACCTATTCACCCTTGTACATGCCCATTCGGCCAACCCCTTGAAAAACTATAAATAGGGGTCCATTTTGCATTTTGTAACACACAACTTTCTTGAAATATATTCTATCTTTTGTGAGGTTTTCTCTCAAACTTGTTATTTTAAGAACTTTATCGACTTATCAAGCTTTGCTTGTGGCATCTCCTATCTTTCCATCTATACTTCGGGTTCTAGGTTCATCTAACCTACGTTCCAAGTCCCTTACGACCCTTAAAGACATTCTCTTAAGAAACGAGATTATACTTTTTAGTATAGTTTCTTTCTTTGAAGCCTTCGAATACTATCACCCTTTTCATTTCATTTCACCATCCTTTTCATTTCCATTCCTTCACCATAACTGAACCTTCCCTACACTTAACCATTTCCTTTCTTTCATCCATTTCCTTACACACCATGCATCAAATGCTTCTGCACCCTAATCTATCATCTTCTTTCCTACTTCATTTCACTTCAAAGCATTCGGATTACAAGGCTTACTTGCATTCACGGTCGAGAACAATCAAGCTTCTCTCTACAACATCAATTGGAGAGTTGGAACGTATCAAAAATACAATTTCTATAGAGGAGAAAGTGTTTCTAACATAATGATAAGAAAGTAATTAAATGAAGTGTTAGAATCACACATAATTTCGTAACACATATGATATGAACGTCAATTCATTCAATAAACATATTTGTTCATTAAAGCATCGTTGCATTTAAACATGTAGTTCATTTAGTTATACACTTCATTTAACTAAGTAGTTCATTGATTAAACTAGTTCATTCAAGATTATTAGTTCATTGAATAAAGTTAGTTCATTAATTAAACTAGTTCATTCATCAAACTAGCTCATTTATTAAACTAACTCTTAATTGTTTACATGCATGTTTTCAATTAAAGATTGAATAAAGTTTACCTTTGTGTCTAGGTGCATGAGGGAAGATGAACGGTTTTACCAGATGCAGAATATCAGCAGAATGTCTTCCAATTCTGGATGCGATACAGACGTGTTTGGATCAGAAATCAATTGGACGTTATTCCTCCA
>JAGYYJ010002088.1:0-77096 GCA_019671005.1 Hibiscus mutabilis
AAGATGAACAAACTGTTGGCAAAACATATTAGCCCACTTGACCCTTCAAGTATGGTTTGATATGTGCGAATATATTTTTGGTCTATGATGAGTTGAATTTAACGCTTTCTTCATTAGGTTAATAGTTTTGCTAATCCTTGCAGAGGAATCAAGTCAAACTAAAAAAGAAAAGGTAAAGGTCGAGTCCACCTCTGAAGGTGTTGAACCAGGGCCAAAACCTGTAATTATATCTGAGGCCCTTGCCAAGTTTTTGGGTGCCGGACAGCCGGAGGAAGGGAGATGTTAGCAGCCGAGGCAGAAAGACGTGTTTGGGAGTACATAAAGGTTAATCATTTGGAGGTAGGAGCTGGTACAGAAGTTTATGCCACTCTTTCGATTAAACTTTAGGCTTACTCTAGCAGCTTAAATGGGCATTAATCTACTAGGATCTTTCTGTTCTGGTTTCAGGATCCATCAAATTCAATGGTGGTACTATGTGATGCAAATCTTCGTGAGCTTCTTGGATGCAAAAGCATATCCGTGATGGGCATACGTGACTCACTACTACGTCGTCATATATTTAAGCAATCCCGAGATCTCTGATATTGATATGCTAGTGTGGACTGATTGGTATAACTGCTTGAATAAGTTCGTTCCTGAGATCTCTGATATAGATATGCTTTTTGGGGTAGAACAGATAGTGATGACCTTTCTCTTTTCTACTTGTTCGTTTGTTGTTTTTTGTGCATTCGACACGTTTAGATTTGAAGGTTTGAAGGCAGTTTGCTTGTTTATGGTCAGAATGAAAAATGTACCATGGGCATCATGACACAAATATTTTGTTGTAGACCATCGTCTTTCCGATGCTGACCTCAAAACTGAACTGAAGTTGTAATGGAGGATATAAGTCGTTTTAGCTTCTCAGAATGCTCAGTAATGTATTTCACTCTATGCATCAAATTGCTAGCTCTAAATTTTATAATTTTTTTTCCTTTTTCTTGGTTGATAAGTTCTATTATTAAGATCGAGCTAAGCTATGCTCGGACGGTGAGATGCTTAATGAGATTGAGTTTAGATTTTTCTAGATCGAACCTCTGATGTTATGTTATCTCAGAAACACTAATAAAATTGTTCGAATAAAAAGTAGAATACAATAGACAAAGTATAGTAAAAGAATAACTTCTATTTCTATTTTCTACACCCCCTCTGAAAATCTCAAACATAAATATAGCAGAGGGTCCAACATTAATAATTAAAAAGCCGAAAACAGAAGAAGATGGAACAAAGTTTCTAAGCCTGCTGTGACCTAGCACCTTAGCCATTATTAACCCCATTTCCATTACCATTAGCACCATTGACACCATGCGGCAGTTTCCCTGCTCTTTCTGACCTTTTCTTCTTTACAGCAACGAACCACGTGTAAGCTTCCAACACGACAGCAGTGGAAGCCAAGCCCACAATGACACCGATGTAAGCATTCTTCCACTTCTTGTCAGGTTTCAAGATGTCGAATCCCTCGAATACGTTGATCACGCTGATGATTATCACTGCGTATCCCACTAGATGGTGATATATGTTCCAGTACAATCTGTATTTGTGGTCTGGTTTTGGCCTTAGAAGCAGTGCGAATACCTGAAGTGTTCCGAGGCTGAAAAGGACAATGCCGATGGTTCGGTGGGTGTCAAATCGAATACCGGGTGATTCGCTGCCGAGTTTGAGACCGGTGCCCCATCCAGCGACGCCAACCACGTAGGCTGAGAATTGACAAGCAGCGTGGAGATAAAACCATGCTGGATCGGCTGATTTGAATACCTTCAAATACCTTGCTGTTATAGCACCGATAGGCATTAAGATGCCCCAACTCACCGTGTTTAGGACCCCATGTATCTGAAATTTTATTAAGTGGTTCAAAAAACAGTCAGAAACAGGGCAACTTAATGATAAGTAACTCCTATTCAAACTGAATCATCGCATATATCAGATCAAATGAAGAAATGGTTAATTTCATCATAATTCCTCAAATTATGACAGATTGTAATTTTGTCCTAAACTTCTTCAAAACGTCAATACCATATCAATTACGTTTAGGGACTATTGATGCAAAAACCCAATGAAGAAAAAGTAAAGGTTGAAGCCAACTTACGTTTCTCTTTCTAAGCTTAGAGCCTCCTGCATTAGTTGTTGCAGTCTCACCAGAAAGCAGATTCAAGGTAGCCATGGACTGAACATTAGGGCCAGAAGTAACATGCATCTGTGGGGTGTTCCCAGACAGACCACCTTCTTGCCAAACCTGGTTCAAAGTGGAGCCATTGTTGGAAAGACCCAAGGTAGCAAATATGATAATCTCATTGTTCTCGTACGTTGCAGACAAATCCGACATCTCAAAACTAAGCTTCCCCTCTCGCAGCTGCGTCTGGTATTGAGTGATGGGCGATGTGAAAACCCTCACGGTTCCATCGGTTCGTGGATAAACGACCAGTGCTTGTGAGCCGACCATGCCTTTTGAGGTGGGGTTTATGGCCCATGCAACCCATCTTGATGGCCCGATCCCCGTGTGCCTGTACGCAACCTCGAGCTTTCCAGAAGAGTCGTAGTTGTAATGGAGAAAGGAGTTCAAGACAGGAAGATCGGAACATGATTTGAAGACACGGTTGGGGGAGAAGGTAAATCTGGAACATGTTTGAGCACAGGATGATAAAAGCAAGGACATGAAGAGAGAAAGAGATAAAGTGAGTTTTAGCATTGATGTTCCTCTCATGGTTGCTAAACGTTGTCTGACAGATGGAAATGATAAGAACACAGGAAGCGGTTAATATATTCTCCTATAGAAGAGGGACTGGGAGGGAGGAGATGTTAGATTTCTGGTCTGTTGGTTGATGAATATGAATGTGAAAATAATATATTTTTTGGTTGAAGCCGCTGTTTTCATACCATCTCTTAGCTCTTACCCAACTTCAACAACAAATGACCAGAATTGTTTATTATGTATTTCAATGGATAAAGATTCCCATTATATGAGTTAAATTCGAGTTTGTCATGCTTTGAATCGAAAAAGTAGTATTAATCAAACCCTGCTGTGAATTAAATGGTGGTTGAAGCATTTGGGAGCCTAACCCACACGAGTCAAAAGCTTGTGCCTACACGACGCGGGAGGCAGGATTAGAGATTTGGTGGTGGTGGGTTGGGTAGATTGGATTGGAGTGGTCAAAACGAACCCTAACAAATCCTCACCTGCACCAGTCCATGGCTGGGACACCCAAGCATGTTTTGTTTTAAATTTCCAACTAAAACATTACTTCAACATGCATATAATTCCCAATCCCAGGACTATGCTGTTGAATGCTTTAACAGTGCACCTAAACCCTAATTTAACACTATAAACTTCCAAATGTGTGTACACTTCATTAATAAATTACATCTACACGTGTATAATTAAATCGAGACCAGTTGTTAGAATAGTTTTCAATATCGTAAAAATCGGACCACTGGTTGAACCTGTTTTATAATTGCTTTTTGGTTCATTTGATTTAATTATCAGTTTAATAATAATTAAATAAATAAATTCAAAAAATAAATTATATAAGTAACTTCAAATACCACCTCAATTGATTGAACAGTCTCTTTATCCTAATTTTTAATAAATTATATATTTTCATCAATTCATGTCAAACTACTGATTCTCAATTCAACTTAGTGATGCGTCGAATTCTAGTCACTATTAGATAATCTAGTGTGTTACTGATTCAAAAGGTCGTATTCCAAACTAGTGAACTAGTATCATACTCGGTGTCTTGAAAGTTACTAGACATGTCATTGCAATAACCTGTCTAAATTTTTTGTAAGCACCAAGCTTGAATTTTTATTAAATGGATAGAAAGATATCTTAAAAATTTTAGAATGTATTAGAATAAGAATAAGGACTAATCACCTCAAAATTTTGACAATAAAAAAAAAAAAAATTGAATATTTTAACATAAAATTTTATACCATCAAAATCCAAGTTTTATTATTTTATTGTCTCTATGATTCAAAAGTTCCTATTCCAAAATAGTGAAAAATTATCATGAGTGTCCAAAACTTGCTAGACATGTCATATTACCCAAGTGTTAATTATTAAATTCGGTAAACAAATAATCAACATTTTAATTGTTTATTATTTTACTTATCTGACCTTGTACAAAATCATTTATATAAAAAGAATATTCAGATGATAACGAGCAACAAATATAGGCTAAAAATTCTGAACAATCATGCCACTTTATTATATTAATATTATTACAAAACAAATCAAAAACATGTCACAAAGATTTGGGAAAAGCTGTTTTGCATGTGAATGTGTGTGTGTGTTATATATATACAAGGTCTTATTAAAATATAAAAAAACTTAAAAAACAAGAAAAAATATGAATGGAGTACGTGGAAACAACTTTACTAAAATTAGTTAAAAACCAAGAGAAATGGAAAAAATTATATGCCAATCTTTTATGAAAAGATAATGAGGAGAATTATGATTTAATGGTTGAGTTCCATTGGTGTTAATTATAAAATTAGGGTACTTTAATTATAAACATTTTAATTGTTTATTATTTTACTTATATACCTTGTAGTGATACATTTATATACGAAGAATATTCAGATGATAACCTCTAATTTTATATCAAACATGATTTAAAGATTTTATTTAAAATTATATTAAATGTTTTGGTAGGTATCTAGTTTTGATATTTGGGAGCAGCTGTTTTTGCATGTGAATGTGTGTGTTTATATATATATATACATACAAGGTCTTCATTATCAAAACTTACTAGACATATGAATGGAGTATGTGGAACAACTTTGTCCAAAGTAAAAACCAAGAGATATGGATGCCTGCTGTGCTGCCAATCTTTTATGAAGTAGGTGAGATTATGACTAATGGCTTATTAGAATCTATGTTAAAAATCATAAATCCATTTCAAAAAAACAAATTCCCCCAAGTTGGTTGGCATTCTAAGATTTGATAAAAATTTTGAGCCACACAAATCTCTTAATTTTTCATCCACAAGATTTAGAATTTTATTTAAAATGTATCAAATGTCTTGTCATTAAAATAACATTTCTTCATCTAATCTACCTTTTCAACAGTTTGACCTAAATGAGAGAGTTAAAAGGGTTTAAAACGATTTGTTGAACAAAACCCAACGCCCATTGATTCAAGACTTGTGTTGAGTCCGATTATCGATTGGTTTGATTCCTTATAGCTGGCTGGCAAAAGGGGTTTGATAGATGTTATTGAGTATCGGTTATTGGAAGCTACAATAAACAATTTCCAGGAAAGTAATGTTTTGGGTGAAGGAGGTCATGGATTTCTCTTCGGTTTTGTGTTCGATGAAATCAATTTCATACTGCAGTGAAAAAATTCGATGGTGGGGGAAATGATGTTGAAAGAGAACTAAGTGACCGTAAATGAATTGACAGAAATTCAAGCAAAATTCTATTTATGGGACTAAAATGTTAAAAGATTTAAGAGAATTGCAGTATGGATTTATTTTTTATAGGGAAGATTATGTGTAATTATATTCTATGTTCACAAACATAATGTTATACTATTTAAAAGTTGAGAGCTAAAATTTTAAATTTAGGACCAAATTAAAATAAAATGTAAAGGTTGAGGGTTAAATATGTTATTATATAAATTTTATTAACTGTCATGTCATTAGCCTTTTATTTTTAATGAAATTAGACCAATTTATTATGGTAATTAGTCGAACAGCCCAATTTATAATTTCTGATTATTTTGCCCCGAAAAATTAGATTTTTTTAATTCGACGGACCATTTATATAGTTTACCCAAAATTTTATCTAGTTCAAGGAACAGCGAGTCAAGTTAAATAGAAATATTTTAACAATCAAAAAATCGATGAATAAGCATTTTTAATGTTGTGGGTGACTTAAACCCTAATCCCTCTCCGCGCCTCTTTCTCTCCATCTTAAACCCTAAAATTAGCATAGCTGTTGGCATTGCCAAATTTCGCTCTCCAGCATGCAAACCCCTTGAATCCGGCCTCTCCGTCTTCATCTTGATTTTTAGCACTCAGAAAATCAATGTTACCCACTATTTCAAGCATGAAGTCCCTAATTTCCCCTCCATTTTTCCCCTCTTTCTTCATTTCCCCAACACCAAACCCTTTGCTTTCTTATCCCTACCTTCGAAAAAACTCAATCCCTCTAACCTAAATTTCTCCACATAAACCCTTCAATGCCTTCACCAACACCCCCAATTACTTCAATCCCAAGTCGACAATCACATACAGATACAACCCAATCTTCTTCACCGTGCGGGGAGATCCACGTCATCGTCGGACCCATGTTTGCTGGCAAGACAACCACTTTGCACCGCCGAATCCAAGCTGAAAGCAACAATGGCAGGTTTAAAGTTAACCATTTTTATTTGTAGAGTTGAGTTAAAATCTTAGTTTTAAATGTTAAGTGGTTATGGTTTAGATTAAAATTTGATCTGTGGCTCGTGAAGATAAGTTCTTGTTTGGTTTAAAGTTCTGGTCTCTGCTGTTGGATGAACGAATGGATTATAAATACTGCCAACTTTCAGGCCAAGCTCCTTAATAACAACATATGACTAAATATGGGATTAAATAGTCTTTGTTTTAATGGAGAACAGAATGAAGCTGTTGGGGTATTATGGAATACAAGTTTGAAGGCAGACGCTGGAGCTAATCAGCTTAAGTTCTCTTTTTTTGCGTTATTCATATCTCAATCTTAGACTCTTAGGCTTTGCTTAGTTCAAAGGATGAAGAATCTAAAAGAGTGAGAATGAAAAATGTGTTAATCTAATGGTTAAGATCCATAACAACTTTCTCAGGTTCTCAGCTAACCATTAATTAACATCTTTCATTCTCACAGAATATTTGTATGGTTCAAAATGTACAGAAGATTTGTGACCCTTTTGTTGAGAAATGCCCATTTAAAACTGCTGTTGTATTAAATGTTCTGGAAGTTACCCATTTAAAATCCATATTCTGTTTGTGAGGAAGGATATTTGATTTTGGAAGTAACGATGAAGGACATGATGATTTGATATTTGGCAATAATTTTGATTTCATATTAGGCAGAAATCATTTGCTTGATTGGTACAATGATCTCCACTTGGTTTTCTTGTTTGATTCTTGTTAACTTTCTTTGGTTTTGCCTTGCAGAACTGCGGCTGTGATAAAATCTTGCAAGGATACAAGATATGGATTGGATTCAATTGTGATGCATGATGGCACAAAACTACCATGTTGGCCGTTGGCAAATTTATCCTCATTCAGACAAAAAATTGGCACTGAGGCTTATGATCAGGTTTGACATATGCCAACACCAAAATCTCATACTCTTTTTTCAATTGGATGTTTCTCCCGGGTATTTATTGCTAAATATAGTCATGAATCAGTGTATGTAACAGCTTGATGTCATTGGCAGTGATGAAGCTCAATTCTTTGAAGACCTTTATGACTTCTGCCGTGAAGCTGCTGATCATGATGGCAAAACTGTTATAGTTGCAGGGCTGGATGGTGACTATCTAAGGTATTATTTTTACCTGACTAGATTTTGAGATGCATGTCCATTATGCACTCTTATGGATTAAATCCAATTGTTTGCCAGCAGAAGGAACTTTGGATCTGTACTTGATATAATTCCCCTTGCTAATTCCGTGATGAAGTTAACGGCTAGATGTGAGCTATGTGGGAAACGAGCACTCTTTACATTAAGAAAGATGGATGAGACACAAACAGAGTTGATCGGTGGAGCGGATGTGTACATGCAGGTATGTCGGCAGCATTATGTGAGTGGACAAGTAGTGATTGAAACTGCAAGAAGTGTATTGGAATACAAGAAGCTTCAATGCGGCTCTTACACAGTTCACATGATCTTATCAAGAACATCTTTGTTTACGCGTCAATTATAAAATATTGGATTTGTGCTTTGATTGGTAACGATTAGAATTTAAATATAAGCAGATAAAGCGGAAATTTGGTAACATTTTATCTTTCTGTAATGAAAAATGTTAAGTTCAATGTACTTGGTTTTGTTGATTTGATTAAGATTTTTGTTGGGTTCAAGTTAGAATGTAAATATTGGATTTGTGTTATATTTCTATCATGGGGAATTTCCTCCTATCATAAATTATGATTTTGCTGGGTACATAAAAAGACAAAAGAAATGTTTTTCGAAGTCAAAAGGATGTTGTTTATTATAATCGGTTTAACGGAAAATCTTCAAAGTCAACAAGGGCATGGTACAAGAAGAAAGCATTGCTGTCTTCAAATAAACAATACGGTTTAACCCACGGAACTCAGGGTCCAAGGGTTCATCCGATTGTGAATAACGGGCCCAACCTGTTGCATGACAATTCGCATACAATACAAAAACAAATTTAAAATTAGTTCTTCTCTCCAAAATCGTAATCATTAAAAAATAATCAAATCATCTGCATTTAATAAAAATAATCAAATAATATTTATTTCACAATATAGAAATTTAAATAAATTCTAAGACATGAATTCCTATAATTTGAAGCAAACCGTAGCAGTGAAAAACAACATCACTTGAAAGGGCCTCAGAATTGCAGAATAACATCAAGGCTTTATGAAGCCATTCAGTCCCTAAAGATGGTGTTTTTATAATTGTTTTCATCATCGCCCATATTCAACTATACTACTGTTTTAAACCCACAAGTAAAACAAAATAACTGAAAGAAAATTTACAAAACTTTTAAAGGAAGGGAAAAGAATTGAATGTTTGTCTCATGGCCAGTCCCAAGAGGTAACTGCAGCGACGCAGCTCCACAAGGCGATGGAATATGAGACTACTCGTCAACGGAGGAGCTCCCCCAGAGGAGAGGACCGTCAACGTCAACGAGCTTTTTCTATGGCGTTATCTTCGGGATTTACAAACACGATTTCCGTTTGCCCCGTTTTTATAGATGAGGATTTTCATATCCTCCGCCACATATCGATTGAATTAAACACCAAAAACACAAAATAGATGGAGAAGAAGAAATCAAACAACTTGATAGTAAGCAATAATGGATTTTAACACGATTCTTAGAGTTTTGCTTGGAAGCATTTGGTCGTGTTATGGAGAAGGTAGTGTTCTAATGTTAATTTATAGCGCAAATCGCCGCCATTGAAATTGGATGCTACTAGGGTTTTGCATAACAAAATTGTAAAGTAGGCCATAAAAGACCAAGGGCCAACTATAAGCCTAACAATTAAACAGCCCAAACCCAACATTTCTTTTACACGTGTTCTCCATGCCGGTTTTATGGTACATATTCGAGAGTTCTAATATTTCAAATTTAAATTTAGATTCTCTTCATACAGTGGTGATACATCTTATTACTACACCAACAAATAAAAATTAAGTCCATAATTGATATCAATTAAAAAAAATTCAGTAACTGAAAATTAAAAAAAAATACTCTTCGACTGTTGTTTTAGTATATTGACAATTGAAAGTAAAAATGAACAACACAATGTGTATGTTTTGTTTGGATATGATTAGCAGTATGTTATGCTTAGATAATCAATTAAACTGATGACAAAATTTTGTACAATGCTGTTGGAGCATTTTTCGTAAAGAAGATTGAAGACATTTCATCTCCTCTCATAACCGGAAGTAATTTTATGATATAAGTTCTTTACGGTGAACACTCTAAAAAAATCATGGTACTAAATTTTGTACATGAATATAAAGAAATTATTGGAAGAGAAGACCTTATATATATATATATATATATTTCGTGGCCTCTTTAGATTAAGTATTTTAATTTGTTGTTTATACAGGTTTTCTTGGTTATGATTATGCGTTTATTAAGGTGTGTATTTTGCTATCTTTTTCTTTTTTAAAAAAAATAAATTAAAAAAATCTATTAAGTGGCTTCGATTTGACAATAAATTTTTAGTATTAAACAAATAACGTTTTTTTTTATCATAAACCAAGATGAAAAACTTAAACACGAGAAATCAAATATTGTAGGATAAATTTGATCCACAAGTGAATAATAAAACAAGAGAGGGTGATCCAGTTTGGGCGGGGAGAAAGCAAATAATCATATTCTTGTTAAACTCCTCTTTCATACGTAAAAATCAACTCCTAGCACATGGCTCTTTTCATCGTCATCATGCAATTATATATCCTAGACTTCCCTGACATTTTGTACAGCAAGTTGTATATATCGGTGATGCTCTTCTTCTGTTGTTCTCCACCCTGCAACATACATAAATGAAAAGAAAAGAGAAAAAAAAAGGGTTTAGTTTAAATCATGAGTTGTCGAATTCTTTATAGTCATCATCTGTTATAAGGTTATTCTACGAATTAAAATGATGCGCACAAGGTCCTTGAACTATGACCGCTAAGAACTTTAGTTTCGTACATAAATTTCATCCATTTCAGACAGTTTCGATATTGCAAATTGAATATACAATGCAATAGAAAACAGAATCTCAACTATGGAAGAGAGACTGAAAGATGAATAAACTTACAAATCTTTAAATCGAAAGAATCTGGATTCTGGGAAGAGTCAAAATAAATTTGTATTTCTTCGGTAGTACAACAGAGATGTTCACCCTAAATATAATAATAGCAAAAACATGTCATAATCCGAATGCCAGCAGAACAATAATTTAACACAAATAGCATCTTCAAGTCTTCAACCCTAAGATTATTAAACTGTTTAAAGTTAGAATAGATTCTCATCAAATGATTTTCTATTTAGAGAAAACTCTTTTCAGCTAATGTAGAGATTGCATTATCAATCTGAATTTTTAGAAAGCAAAGAAAAATGAATTTTGTGTGTCATGGTACATATATGTAGATGTATATCCATACCATCCATTATGCTTTGATGGCTTTGACTAATGGTCTCTTGCACAGCAGGACTTATTTTCCGAGCAAGTCGTTTAATACGTTTCAATCGCAATCCTTTGGATGTTAAACCTGAACAGAGAAATTTTATATACAAACAAGTAATCCAAAATTGAGCAGTTCATTAATAAATGGTATCAAAGATACACATAATCCATATCCAATATAAAGTGGTATGAATTGTTAAACTTACAATTGGAAGTTCCATTTTTCTTCATCATCCCACCATGACCAACTGCAACCCCATCATCAACAGGATCATTTATCGCTCTGGCCAAATGCTTTATGCGATTCAAACGCACCTTTCCAGGTAAAAGGCCTAACTTATGAGCAGGGATTTCCAAACCTATTGAGTAAAACATAACAAGGAACTAAATAAGAACATGATAAGACAGTGTTTTGCTTCCAAGTTGACATTAATGGTAAAGTAATGGGAACTGACAGTGGGAAGTTTTGATATCAAACATTGGTCTTTGTTGATAATCATTGGATCTTAAAAAATCAGCAGCAGCATTAAACTGAGGAGGACTAGCAACTGAAACACAAGTCAAAGCATTACTTAAAGGCAGTTGAATTGGTGATGGAGGAGGGTTCAATCGAGCAGTTTCAGTTCTCTGTCTCCTCAATTGATAATTTCTTCGGCGTCTAGCCAGATGCTTTTCTTTTTCCTCAAGGCTCATAGATTGCCTTCTTTGCCGGTCCCTTATACGACGACGTTCTCTCTCTAGTTCCTTTCGCAACTCTGATCTGCTTGCTAATTCTTCCATCTTCATTTCCCAGCAGAATTCAACACAACCACAATCACAATCCTAATTGAAATTCGAGTCGATTTTTCCTGCAAATAAAACAAATCTTTGCAATTCTAATGAGAATATTTATATAAAATATATAAAAAAAAAATCATTTCACAATTGTTAGAAAGGAAATTACAAAGAGAGTACTAAATCTAATGATAAGCTGCAAACATTTCTGATCTTATGAATGAAATATCTTCAAATTCAGATCATTACAAATTTAAAAAAAAAAATAATGGAAAAGGAAAACCCTAACCTGAAACGGTGGAGTTGAACGTGAGAAGAACAGAATCTGGGAAATAAACAATGTGAAATCAAAGATCAAAGACAATAAGGCAAATGTAAGAATGAAAATGGATAGACCAACTAACGGGATCGAATTGGTGATTTTAATTTTTCTCTTTATTATTATATTTTTGGGCAAATTGCTCCTCATCTTCGTACAATTAATTCGGGAACTCTTAAATTTATTCACATGTAATTTATTTTAGTTTTTTATTAAATTTTTTTTATTTTTTTTATTAAATAAGATATCAATTCATTTCCATATCTGATTTTTGTGTAAAACAAATGTTTGTTTTTAAAATTTAATTTACTTGTAATTATATAATATTTTATTTATTTTAATAGTTTTTTTAATCTAATTTCCATTCTAAATAAAAAAAAAATTAATCCGTACCCATATAATGGCTTAGATTTTAATTGGTCCCTAAACTTAACACATTAGTATCATCCAATTAAGTTCATTAAGGTATTAGTATAGTTGTCCATTTAAGCAATAAATTTTAGTATTTAAAACATGTAAATTAAATTGTAAATATATGTATATTAATGTATAAATGTATTTTTAAATATGTTCCACATCATATTTGATGTGTCATTTACAAGTTAATGATTAGATTTACAAACGGACCTAACTAATATGTTACTAATATATTAAGGACTTAATTGACCATTATCTAAACAATAAGAGACGTACACTAAGAATTTTGCCATTTCAGTCTCTTGGACTAACACTAAAACAAAAACACAAAGCTTAGCTAGTATTCCTATAAATTTACAACACACACTAGTAGGTTGATATTATAAAATTGAGAGAACCAAGCAGAATTTACATAATCCATGGAGGAATCACTGTCGGCATCGGGAATTTTTCACCTCCATGCAGAAGAGGTTGCCATAGCTCTGTTTACCCACCCAAGATAGAGAGCCCCATCTTTCTCTACAAGTCTATAGTTATTGTCATACTCCTTCAACATATCTCTTGCAGCTATAGTGACAGAGGAACTCAATGGATACTGAGAAAAACCGGCCATTGAGAATCTTGACCTCCACTTTCCCAGAAGTTCGTGTCTTTCCACCCTTTCAGGCCCTTCACAAGCAATCATATTCACAATATCACGAGCCACACAATGCTGCTCTGCATTGATCCTTTGTTTGTCGTCTCTTGGACAAGCTACATCTATGGATTCAAACATAGCTGTATAATAATCCAGTGTTTCAACATACCTTGAAAATAACGGGGATGTGTTGGTATTAGACTCTTGCTCAACGAGGGTAACAACCTTGGGTGACAAACTCTTCACCAATCTCAACAGTCGATCTCTGTGATTCCAGATGGATACACTTTCATCCGGCATGTGATGCAATACATACGGAAAATTCACAGCTATGGCTTCCCCAGGATGAACGTTAAGGTGCTGTAGTTGAATCTCACAGCTAGTCATATTAGTATCATGAAACTCGAATGGCACATTGTATGACTTGGCAAATTCTGATAGCTTCTGCCCACGATATTAAGTCCCCCACCTCGAGCATGATTTGACTGAGAATCGTCGATTCCCGTTATGCAGATAGAAGGGGGCCCACCAGGCGTTTCGCAAGAGCAGCGATAAGGAACATCCATTGGGTGCCCTGTGCTATCTGGAAGTCAATGATGTGAATTCTTGGCTCATATTGCATGACTTCCTTGATGACAGCATTAGCTGATGAGTATGCAAACTTCCAGTATGGGCAAATTCTGAAAAGAATACCCATGTAAGATATTAGTTCCGAGCTAGTCGGTTGTTCGCATTTCAGGGCTTTGTAGATATTACTTCCCGAGGATTCCAACCTTGCCCTAAGCCCTTCCAGCACATAAGCACCCAATCGTTGGATTGGTTCCCCGGATATTGAAACCATTTTCTCCAATACATGCATTAAACCCGCCACTGTCGACATATCATTGTCATTAAGTGCTCCGCCACAGGCAACAAGCACCTCCTTCAAGTTTAATCTGGGAATCATGTCCATCACTTGATGGTGATTCATGCCTGCCACTGAACCAGCTTGGTGGGCTCCACTACTGAAGCAGCAATTGCAGCTGTCTACAATATCCGATTCAGGCCCCAACAAAGAGATTTCCAGCTCCCGCAGCTTGTGCTTCAACCCATTGCTATCATCATCAACAGCAGAAGATCCACTGAATGGTGATCCGTGATTATTGTCAGGAGAATGATGAGGATCGGACATCCATGATTGAGACCCTTGAGGGGAGAAAGGACTCCTACTCGATGAGATGCTTATAACAAAAGGGGAATCATAGGTGACAAAACTGGCAGTTGCTGTGGATGATTCCAAAGTAAAAATCTGGTCATTGTAGGCTTGAAAAGATACACTGGTTCCTTGGCTGCCAATATCTGAACATCCATTGTTCTCTGGTATCTGGAAATGAGGCAAACAAAATTTATTGATTTCCTTAACAGGTTGGTTATACGACCTGTGGATAGTGGCAGGAGTCTGGTGTTTCTGAGACGTTTGCATCTAAGCCCAACCTGCTTATTGACCACCTCCAAAAAAAAAACTTTGTTCTTGACAGAGTTTTAGACGTGAAAACAGAATTTGTTGATAATACAAGTAAGGCCTTTTCTCTAACAACAACAGCAGTCAGCTTGATTGAGCAAAATCACTCTTTAACTGAAAAGAGAATAGATTATGCAAATCTCCAAAACCGATTCAATACTAGCATCAACTTTGACCATAAGACGGCTTTACTTGTGCAAGGCAGAGATATCAAAGGAAAATCACAATCTGCTTAAAAAGAAATACAAGAAAATAAAAGAGATTAGAACATAAAACCAATAGAAGAAGCTTACAACCTCTAAGCAACCTTCTTTCGAATCAGAGATTAGATGAGTGGCTAAAAGGAAAAAGTTTCAAAATTCACATATTAAAGCTAGGTACCAATTTAAATATTTTTCCAAATCAACCCATTTAAAGGCACAAAATCTTGCATACAGAAGACAATTAATAAAAAAATAGGTCCAAGATTCACGAATCAATTTAAATCTAATCTCTCTCAATTAAGGCAAAGAACAAAGTTTCTTCATATATATTCAAAAGCCCAGAATTTCATTTCCTAAGCTAAAGAAAGGGTTGGTGATAGCATCAGAAACACAAAAACATACCAAAAAGAAAAAAAAGATAATTTTGATTAATTTTAGACTCATCTTCCCGAATCAATAATTATGAACATAAACAATCATTAGAGAAGGTGTTAGCATACCTTAGTCAACAATCAGCAGCTTTCAGAGAGGGGTTGGGATTCTTCTTCACCAACCGTCAAAACCTTCCTTATGTGTCTCTCAACTAAAGATGGTTGTTTTCCTTCTGGTTTTTTTGGTAAAGTCACGGTGGAACTTGAATTGTTTTATATATAGTCAGAAGTTTGATGGATTTACCAATAAACGCCCTCAGGAGTCTGTTGAATTACACGAGTGCCACTCTGAAAAAAAAAGAGCGTATAAGAATTTTGGCGCTTTCTGACGAAAATAGCCTTTGGTCGATAACAACGTGTGGGCCGCCGTGTTGCTCGATACTCCGCTCAGCAGCGAACCGAGAGTGTGTGCGCGGACTGTGACTGACTATGATGGAACCAAATAATCAAACTTTTGACCCATGATATTATCCAGGCATAATCGCCCCCCCCCCCCCCCAAAAAAAAAAAATCCCTAATGTTATCGTTGGAGTTGTCACGTCATTTGTCGTGACTAATAAATTTCATCCATTAAAAAATTATTTTAATTTAAAATAAAATGTTTGGGAATTAAAGTGCTTCAATAAAAAGAATATGAATCAACATGATTATTCAGTTAAATATTATGGGTAATTTTTGACATTATGCCAACAAAGGTTTAATTTAAAAAAAATGGAGGTAAGGGTCTACTTTATTAAATTTTAAAATTAGCATAAATTTAAGAATTATTTAAGTTGATAATATTTAATTCATCTAGTTTAAAAACTAACAAGGACTCAAGAAGTAATTGAATCTAATTTACGTAGCTTAAAAATTAAAAGTGTAATATCCCAATTTTTTGACTAGTGACCAAAATATAATTTTTGAAAGTTTAGGGGTTAAAGTGTGAACTTTGGAAAAGTTTAGGGACTAAAGTGTAATTTCCAAAAGTTATGTAAGTTAACCCCGTGAATGAATAGTTCACCTCGAGAGTGGCATTTCCATGTTACCCGGATTTTTCATACAAGGCTTATATTATTAGAATTTTTGGATCGAAAGAAATAGTTAAGTGTGCTCAAACTATAGTAGTTCAGGGATGGGTGACCTAATGAGAAGGTCTTATATTCAATATTTTGACTGATAAAAAGGATTTATTTTAAGTCAATAATATTCGATATGGATTGTGGAGATAAGATTTCTAAGAGGAAATGTATCCGATAAAATTTCCTGGTAATTATCGGTATATCGGATCGAACTAAAATTTTAAAGACAGTTACAAGAAATTATAGAAAATTCATAAAATATTATTTTATGAATATTTTATTACATTTGGTTGGATTCTAACTAGATTTAGTTAGATTTTAAAGGAATGACAACTATCAAGTCTTGTTAGTAAATAAAGTCTAGTTGGAGGGCAATTTGGACATTTTCCATGGATGGTATTTTTGAAATATTTTAAAACTTTGAGGGCAATTTTGAAAGGTGAAAAACACATGGATTTGATCTTGGCCATTGATTTTTGATAAGATTAAATCTTGGCCATTAAATAAAAAAAAGTAAATTAGTAAATTCGCTAATTAAATGAATTTAATATTCATTTAATTATGACATGTGGATTAATAAAAGGAGAGATAAAAAAATATCATCTTATCTCATCCATGGGCTGTTTGAAACTAGAAAAAAAGGGGGAAAGAAAACTTTCAAGCCAAAAATTGAAGAATCAAGGCATGTTTCAAGCAAAATTAATTAAGGTAAAGTGATCTATGCTTGATTCTCTTCATTTTGATAGTATTTTGCATGATAAAGGTCAAGTTGGTTCATGTACATGGATGAGGATGATTATGATTTTGATAGAATATGATGGAATTGGAGTAGTATTGTGTAGAATTGATGATATAGACATGAAATCAAGCTTGAATTTATATTAATTTCTTGTTTGAAGTTATAAACCCTAACCCTAAAAATTTGGGGATTTTGGTTAGGGAATTAAATTGAGGATGGAATTGAATAGAATATGATGTTGTAAGCTTGATTATGATGTTAGATTAAATAATTTCCCAAAGTTGAAATTTTAGTGACTAATTCGAATTGTTGGAGAAATTAGGGGAAATTATTGAATATTTATTGTAGCGTTTGAATTGATGAATTATGATCAAAATAGCATGAATTGATGATTAGGGACCAAAATGGAAAATTTTGGAAGTAGAAAAATCAATTCGGCAATTTGAGAAAGATAAAGGATTAAATTTGAATTGATGATTATTTGATATAAATGATGTTTCAAGCATGATAGGAAGTTAAAAGAATTAAAATGACAAGAAAAAAATGTGATGGACCATTTTGAAATATTTTGAAATAAAAATTTTAGTGAAGGACTAAATTAGTCAAAGTTGGAAAGTCAAAGAAAATTTTTTAGAAAGGTTAGAACTAAATAAATAGTTAGTTTGTACACGAATTTAATGTACAAATGTGGGGTAGTGACCAAAATGTCACTTTTATAAAATTTAAGAATTAAATAGATATTATTCCAAAATGAGTTAATAGTAATGGAAATTGTTCTAAATTGAGCTTGAACAATTATTTAATGTTCAAAATGGTCACTGAGAACCATAGTGAACAATTGGTAAATGTCTAGAAGAAGAGTAGTAAGGGGATGCTAGAATATTTAAAAATTTAATTATGGAAGTTGTGTTGGATTCGAATCGTGGCAGTAAGTTTAATAAACTGCCATAAATTTTATTAAAATTGGTAGATGATGATTCTTATACCAATGTAAAGATATGGTTGTCTAGTTTCGTTTCCAACAAACGGAAGTTAATTTCAGAAGTTCCAAGTTAAAAGATATGGATATAAAATATATGCCCAAATAAGTTATTGATAGGCAGGGTATGGGTGGAATGCTATAGAATATATCGATTTAGCATTTTGTGCAGGTATTACAGTGTTAAAAGTACATTTAGTGTATGGTAAGCACAACCTTATAAATGTGCGGGCATTATGGTAAGCACATCCTTATAAATATGCGGGAAGCACTTCGGTGAATAATTATCCGGGATAGCCCTATAGTGTTAGTACTTAACACTTATAGAAAGGTTAGCACAACCTAATGTGCAGTGTGGTCAACACAACCTAATGTGCAGAATGGTTAGCACAACCTAAAATGCAGTGTGGTCAGCACAACCTAATGTGCAGTATGGTTAGCACAACCTAATGTACAAAATGGTTAGCGCAACTTAATGTGCAGTGTGGTCAACACAACCTAATGTGCAAAATGGTTAGCACAACCTAAAGTGCAGTGTGGTCAGCACAACTTAATATGCAGTATGGTTAGCACAACCTAATGTGCATAATGGTTAGCACATCCTAATGTGATGTGCGGAGGAGGACAACCTTATATTTATTAGCACTTTGATGCAGTTTTATCTCGTGTGCTCAAAGTCCTCAAGACTACTTTGGATAATAATTTTATTGGATAAATGGTAAATAATTTAGAGAGTATATGAACTCTTGGAGTAAATGGCAAGCATGTTAGTAGGATTTTATATCCGGATATATTATGTTAATACATGATTAACATAAGGAAATAAGAATATATGTATATAATGATCACAACGCACGGTTATTATTATCTTGAAATGAGATTAAATCAGGTTGTATTGCATTAATTGTTATAATTGCTTCATTAAGTATATACTTAGCGTATGATGGTTTTCATGCGTAGGTAAGAACAAAGATCGGAGTAAGGAGTAACAGACATCATTATCAGGAAGAAAAATAAACAGCATTGGTCATGACATCCTTGAAAAAAAATCCCTAATGTTATTGTTGGAGTTGTCACGTCATTTGTCGTGACTAATAAATTTCATCCATTAAAAAATTATTTTAATTTAAAATAAAATGTTTGGGAATTAAAGTGCTTCAATAAAAAGAATATGAATCAACATGATTATTCAGTTAAATATTATGGGTAATTTTTGACATTATGCCAACAAAGGTTTAATTTAAAAAAATGGAGGTAAGGGTCTACTTTATTAAATTTTAAAATTAGCATAAATTTAAGAATTATTTAAGTTGATAATATTTAATTCATCTAGTTTAAAAACTAACAAGGACTCAATAAGTAATTGAATCTAATTTACGTAGCTTAAAAATTAAAAGTGTAATATCTCAATTTTTTGACTAGTGACTAAAATATAATTTTTGAAAGTTTAGGGGTTAAAGTGTGAACTTTGGAAAAGTTTAGGGACTAAAGTGTAATTTCCAAAAGTTATGTAAGTTAACCCCGTGAATGAATAGTTCACCTCGAGAGTGGCATTTCCATGTTACCCGGATTTTTCATACAAGGCTTATATTATTAGAATTTTTGGATCGAAAGAAATAGTTAAGTGTGCTCAAACTATAGTAGTTCAGGGATGGGTGACCTAATGAGAAGGTCTTATATTCAATATTTTGACTGATAAAAAGGATTTATTTTAAGTCAACAATATTCGATATGGATTGTGGAGATAAGATTTCTAAGAGGAAATGTATCCGATAAAATTTCCTGGTAATTATCGGTATATCGGATCGAACTAAAATTTTAAAGACAGTTACAAGAAATTATAGAAAATTCATAAAATATTATTTTATGAATATTTTATTACATTTGGTTGGATTCTAACTAGATTTAGTTAGATTTTAAAGGAATGACAACTATCAAGTCTTGTTAGTAAATAAAGTCTAGTTGGAGGGCAATTTGGACATTTTCCATGGATGGTATTTTTGAAATATTTTAAAACTTTGAGGGCAATTTTGAAAGGTGAAAAACACATGGATTTGATCTTGGCCATTGATTTTTGATAAGATTAAATCTTGGCCATTAAATAAAAAAAGTAAATTAGTAAATTCGCTAATTAAATGAATTTAATATTCATTTAATTATGACATGTGGATTAATAAAAGGAGAGATAAAAAAATATCATCTTATCTCATCCATGGGCTGTTCGAAACTAGAGAAAAAAAGGGGGAAAGAAAACTTTCAAGCCAAAAATTGAAGAATCAAGGCATGTTTCAAGCAAAATTAATTAAGGTAAAGTGATCTATGCTTGATTCTCTTCATTTTGATAGTATTTTTGCATGATAAAGGTCAAGTTGGTTCATGTACATGGATGAGGATGATTATGATTTTGATAGAATATGATGGAATTGGAGTAGTATTGTGTAGAATTGATGATATAGACATGAAATCAAGCTTGAATTTATATTAATTTCTTGTTTGAAGTTATAAACCCTAACCCTAAAAATTTGGGGATTTTGGTTAGGGAATTAAATTGAGGATGGAATTGAATAGAATATGATGTTGTAAGCTTGATTATGATGTTAGATTAAATAATTTCCCAAAGTTGAAATTTTAGTGACTAATTCGAATTGTTGGAGAAATTAGGGGAAATTATTGAATATTTATTGTAGCGTTTGAATTGATGAATTATGATCAAAATAGCATGAATTGATGATTAGGGACCAAAATGGAAAATTTTGGAAGTAGAAAAATCAATTCGGCAATTTGAGAAAGATAAAGGATTAAATTTGAATTGATGATTATTTGATATAAATGATGTTTCAAGCATGATAGGAAGTTAAAAGAATTAAAATGACAAGAAAAAAAATGTGATGGACCATTTTGAAATATTTTGAAATAAAAATTTTAGTGAAGGACTAAATTAGTCAAAGTTGGAAAGTCAAAGAAAATTTTTTAGAAAGGTTAGAACTAAATAAATAGTTAGTTTGTACATTTAATTTAATGTACAAATGTTGGGGTAGTGACCAAAATGTCACTTTTATAAAATTTAAGAATTAAATAGATATTATTCCAAAATGAGTTAATAGTAATGGAAATTGTTCTAAATTGAGCTTGAACAATTATTTAATGTTCAAAATGGTCACTGAGAACCATAGTGAACAATTGGTAAATGTCTAGAAGAAGAGTAGTAAGGGGATGCTAGAATATTTAAAAATTTAATTATGGAAGTTGTGTTGGATTCGAATCGTGGCAGTAAGTTTAATAAACTGCCATAAATTTTATTAAAATTGGTAGATGATGATTCTTATACCAATGTAAAGATATGGTTGTCTAGTTTCGTTTCCAACAAACGGAAATTAATTTCAGAAGTTCCAAGTTAAAAGATATGGATATAAAATATATGCCCAAATAAGTTATTGATAGGCAGGGTATGGGTGGAATGTTATAGAATATATCGATTTAGCATTTTGTGCAGGTATTACAGTGTTAAAAGTACATTTAGTGTATGGTAAGCACAACCTTATAAATGTGCGGGCATTATGGTAAGCACATCCTTATAAATATGCGGGAAGCACTTCGGTGAATAATTATCCGGGATAGCCCTATAGTGTTAGTACTTAACACTTATAGAAAGGTTAGCACAACCTAATGTGCAGTGTGGTCAACACAACCTAATGTGCAGAATGGTTAGCACAACCTAAAATGCAGTGTGTGGTCAAGACAACCTAATGTGCGTATGGTTAGCACAACCTAATGTACAAAATGGTTAGCGCAACTTAATGTGCAGTGTGGTCAACACAACCTAATGTGCAAAATGGTTAGCACAACCTAAAGTGCAGTGTGGTCAGCACAACTTAATATGCAGTATGGTTAGCACAACCTAATGTGCAGAATGGTTAGCACATCCTAATGTGATGTGCGGAGGAGGACAACCTTATATTTATTAGCACTTTGATGCAGTTTTATCTCGTGTGCTCAAAGTCCTCAAGACTACTTTGGATAATAATTTTATTGGATAAATGGTAAATAATTTAGAGAGTATATGAACTCTTGGAGTAAATGGCAAGCATGTTAGTAGGATTTTATATCCGGATATATTATGTTAATACATGATTAACATAAGGAAATAAGAATATATGTATATAATGATCACAACGCACGGTTATTATTATCTTGACATGAGATTAAATCAGGTTGTATTGCATTAATTGTTATAATTGCTTCATTAAGTATATACTTAGCGTATGATGGTTTTCATGCGTAGGTAAGAACAAAGATCGGAGTAAGGAGTAACAGACATCATTATCAGGAAGAAAAATAAACAACATTGGTCATGACATCCTTGAATGCGTTTTGATGTTGCTAGTTGGCATGTATAGGTTATTAGTAGCTCGTTTTGAATTAATTTAGATATGTTTGTAATAAATTATACCTAGATATGTGGTTAATGGTTGATGGATAGTTTTATTAATCTTGGTGATGGTTAATAGATTTTATAGTAATAAAAATCGGGTAAATATTAGAAAATGGATTTTTAGAATAGTCAAAAGAATTTTCTATTTCAGGCGGTTTTTAGGCAGTTATGTTATTTATTGATTGTAGTAATAAACTGCTAAGTTACTGCCTAGAATCGGAGTTAAATTGATTGGTCAAAAATTAGTAACTGTTGTTACGCGTAAAATGTGAAAATGATAAATCATCATTTCTATAGCATATAACTATTATGAATAGTGGTTAAAGAATCAGGTGACACTCTATACTAGTGTTGGGTATTAAATACTAGTAAGGGTGTTACAAAAGGACCGAAAAACCATTGAATCCGTAAATTAAAGAGAAAAACTTATTTATTTATCTTCAAAAACTAGAAGAACCTCAAAATAATTAGACCATGAATTTTAAAATGTGATATTCACTCCCACCACAAATATAGCCTAAAAACAAATAGACCCTAAATGTTAAAGAGCTATGTATGATACCTCCCACTAGGGGTGTGCATTTCGGATATCCGATCCGATATTTTGGATATTCAAAATTTTTGGATAGGCAATTTAGCGATCTGTATCTGATTCGAAAAAATCAGATATCCAATATTCAAATATCTGAATTTATGACTTGATTTAATTATTTTTAAAATTTCGCGATCCTATTCATGGAAATTTTAGGTTTTCGAATATAACAATCAACAAATTATTGAATATAACAAGATTTATATCCATAGAAATTTCATTTTTAATATATAAAAAGTAAAAATATCGAATATAACAAGATTCATATCTTAAAAAAATAAAATTTTTGGATATTGGATATCCGATACGAATGTAAAACAACTATCCGTATTCGATCTAAAATTTTCGGATATCCGATCTGAATTATCCGAAAAATAAAAAAAATGGATCGAATATCCGAAATTTCGGATCGGATAAATAGATTGGATCAATCGGACCAGATCAGATTTTTTTGCACACCCTACCTCCCACCACATATATAGGTAGTTCCATCCCTGAGTGGGTAGTTATTTGATAGCCACCGTGACAAAAGTAGGTGTTTAAGACCTCGTGGATAAAATAAGGGTTTTTGCGAGCTCGAACCTATCTCAATCTATAAACTCCTAAATCTAACACCGTCTTGCCTCAAATTAAAATATTAATTTATCTACCCACCCCTGTCTTGATGTACTAACACTTAGTCCCGACCCAAAAAATTAAAAAATCTTATTCTTCGCCGACGATAAAAGTTAGACCCAGTCAATCCACCATTACGGTCACAAAAATATAGTTTCAAAGGACTTTAAACTTATATAAAAAAATTATAAATTACCCACACGAAAAGTTACATATTTAAAAGAATAAAATTTGAAACATTGACTGTTAGAATTAGATATGTTAAAACTTGAACAATATTATAAATATAATAAAAAATATATCTATTTAAATATATACCGGGGTGGGGCGAATAATTTCTAGTATATACCCGCCTTGCCCCGCCAGATCCCCGAAACTCAAGACTAAAAAACCGATCGGGTCGGGCACACTAATTCGGATCAGAGTCGGGTAACATCCTTGGGTTTAGAATTTTTTTCGATTGTATTCTACTTTAAAATTGGTTTCTGGCCATATTTAAAGTTTATGCAATAAATATATACTCCTATATTAATATCTGTGTTTATCTTATTAAGATATACTAATAAAATTATTATTTAATGCATTATTAGTAAAAAATAACAATTCTATAAATAATATTATGATGCCAATTGTCTCATTATTCATTTAATAGATTTTTCAAGCATATATAAATTGATAATTAAACATTGTTTGTGAAATTATTTCTTGGAATGGTAAGTAATAACTAAATCATTTATTATCTTTAATTTTATTAATGGTATATATGTTCAAGTAATTCGAGATGTTTTCACCACTGTAAATTCATTTGTTACGTTTTCTAAACAATATCAATTATTGAGAAGTAAATCAACTTTTCGACATATGATATTTTACAAATTTCTATAAAATAAAATGTCCATTAACAATACTCGATTATATTGTTGCGAAAAGAAAAAGAAGTCAACTTTTTTCCAAGTTTTAGTTTGTAATTTTCTATTTGGAAGGTACAGGTGATTAATGTGCGTGGGCTAGCCGGCTAGGAGATGGCTTCGAGTTTGATGACTAATTGATTGAATATGGCTGAACGTGGGAAAATATGAAGTTTGCAATAACTACGTCCCCCCCCCCCCCCCAAATTTAGCACCGTCCATTCAAATGTTTCAGTATTTAGATTATTGAAAAATAACATTGATATTTCCAATTTTAAAGTATCATGTTTTGACTTTTTTTACTACTATTATTTTTGGGTTGACAATGACCAGAAAAATATAATACAAACAACCTTCCAAATTTACTTATGTTGACCAATGATTTGACTGCAAAAAATCAAATTTCTTTACTAATTTAACATTAAAACTGCAATAATACATAGGATAAGTTTAGAATGAGCGACACACATTACCGAATACTATTGACGCAATATACCGTTAAATATCATTAATTTTAATGACTTTTAAATGCTTATTAAAACTTTCAAAAGCTATACATGCAATTAATCATATTTTAAAATAAAATTAAAAAAAAATATTTTATGAATCATTCTCACAACCTCATTCATGGACCTACCTAATTAAATAAATCCACATCACTTTTATTTTCTACATAATATTTTCTAATAAATTAAATTTACAAATTATCATCTTTTTTCTCATACCTCGTATTTAGAATTAAAATCAAACTCAAATTTAATGCCCATTATAATTTAATTTTAATACAAGTTATTTGCCACTGTATCACGAGCTAGACTGACTATATAAAAAGGAGAATAAAGGAATCTTAATAGTTAAATGGAGTGGTTTAGTCATAATTACGGTATTAGATTAGATTAGATTAGATAGTAAGCCAAGTGCACGTTAATTGTAGTATAAACCGTTAACGTTACACGCCTGAATCAACAGAAACCTACGGGCTCAGGCAACAAAAATGGCAGTTGAGTAAATAATGACAGTATGAGGGGCGTTTTCAAAGAAAGCGCACCTGCCTGGAAGTGTGGCACTCGGCAAGACAGGTCGCTCATTCCCCGAAGTAACGTAACCTTTCCCGAACGTGTTTTTTTATAATTATTTTTATCGAATTTAGAAATTCAATTTGCATATCATTAACGATTACATGGAGCGAATTTAACGTACAACAAATTTTAGTGGGGTTAAAAATAGTAAATTTTAAAATTTGTTTAAAAATTTTAAAAATTAAATTTTTTAATAATATTTTAAATTTTATTTTTTTGTAATTTTGACAAAATTTAATACTTATTTTTAATACTTTAAGCTCTTAAACAAAGTATTAAAATTTATCAAAAATTATAAAAAATCTCCAACTAAAATATTATTTAAAAAATTAATATTTTAAGTTTTTAGACAAAATTTAAAATTTGCCGTTTTTAGACTGACCACTTTCCGACCTCAGCGTGTCATCATCACTTGCGGCAGGTGCTTCTGGAATCATATGTACAACAAAGGAAGGCGGTGCGACTCGATGCGATTCGATGTGAGGTGTATATTAATCTATACATGTGAAATTTACATAGTGGTGCGTGTATATATATTATTGACGCAAACATTTTCTATTCGTTTAAGAAATAAGAAAAAAACCATGTTAAAAATAAGAAATAAGAAAAAAACAATCATTTTTATAACGGTAGAAGATGTTAATTTTATAAGATGGATATAAATTAAATAGTGTTATATTATTTTAAAATATGATATAATGCTTTTAAGTATTTTATAATCATTTTAATACTATTAAAAAATAGCATGTCAACCATTTCACTCTCAAATAGAGGACGTAAGTTCAAACATTAGAAATAATATTGTTGGGAGTAGGGGTGTAAACGAGCCGAGTTGAGCTCGAGTAATGTTGAGCTCGACTCGACTCATTAAGAATTCGAGTCGAGTTCAAACTTGACTCAGGCTTGAGTATGATTTTATTATAGATAGAATCATACAAAATAAATATTTTCATGTAACTCATTAAAAATCCTCTAACCCTAGTAGGAGGAAAAATTACACGTGAAAATATAAAGAAAGTTAAACTTAATTAAATTAACATAGCATAACAACCAAAAACACTCAACCTACATTTTAGTTCACTTCAATTTAAAAAAAAATAGTTTTTATATTTTTGAATAGCTCGCGAGCATTTCGAGCAGGGTATCAAGTAGCTCAGCTTGGCTCGTTAAGAACTCGAGCCGAGTTCAATCGATTTGAGTATTGATCGAGCTTTGGCTGAGTCGAACTCGAGTAGCTTGCGATCTGTCTCGTCTCGTTTCGTTTATAACCTTAGTTAGGAGAGGCAACTCGCACCCCGAACATAAACCGTAGGACGAACATACATATTACAAAAAAAAACATGTCATGTTAACTTAACATATTGTATCTTAAATATTTTAAATAGTTGCATTTAATTCAACACAATTACACACTTTATTCCTCAGTTTAATACAATGATTCGAGGTTCTTTAAACTACAATAAATATGACGAATAAATCACATTATATTCTAAACTATGATATATCATTTAACTTAACAATTTATAGAGCATGTAGTTAAAAGTTTTCAGTTGACACTCTTTCCACTTTTTTAGGTTGAACTGTAAAATTTTATTTTCCTTCCTCCTAAGTAAAAATTGTTTAAAAAAAATTATCTAATACCGTTTTATTAATTTTTCAATGAACATGGATTTTTTCTTAATTAAAAGGGAGTAAAACATAATTGACGTTATAGTATAGAGATTCACACGAACGAATATATGTAGAGGGGAAAGAGTTTATATCTCTTCCATTTTTTTTTGTTTAACAATATTTTAAATCTTAAAATAAAATTATTATTCTCTTCAACTTTTTAATTATATGTTTAATAAGTTTTTATTATTTTAAACTTATATAATTTAATCCTTTCAATATTTAATTATAAGTCGGCCCCTAAAACCCACATATTACTTTTTACTAAATGAAAGAATTATCTCGTTATTCTTTTTTCATCCATGCTCGAATATATTCTTATCTTGTCTAACCTTGGTGGCTGACAGGCTCACCTTTCCTTTGCCGTCTTTACAATTTAAAAGGTGTCGGCAATGAACAAAATTCTTACATACAACAAGATCTGTTATCATTTTAAATTTCATATTAAAAAAGACAATTAAATTGAATTGTAAGTGGATTTAATACAGCGCAGCATAATTTACCTTGATGGTATATTCCCATAATCACCATTTGTTTATCGTTGACATATTGCCTTAACTAATAGTAAGTCATTATCATATGATCATTATTAAAAAGTTTAATGTAGAATAAGTATCTGATTTCGATCAACGGTATTTGTTTCAACTTTTTTTTGAGCCAGACGGTATTTGTTTCACCCACTACACTATATTTTATATTATATTATATTATATTATATACACTCTTATTATGATTTTTTTCTCTCTCTCTCTGCACTTTTATCAAAATGAAGAAGTCAATCATCTATTATATTTAATTAAAAACTAGTCCCCATATTTTAGGAAAATTAAAAATTTAATACAATCGGGTAGTATTATTAAATTTTACTGTTAAAACTGTATGGAATATAAAAAAATTCAAAAATTATATGCAAAAAAATAATAAAATTAGAGTTATTTTCGTGTCCACATATAGTGTAAATTTTATTTACATAATTTGTGCATTTTTAACCTAAAACCTAAACTTTAAAATTTTAAATAATAAACTCTAAGTTTTAAACACCAAATTTTAAACAGTAAAACTTGAACTCTAAATAAGACACTTAAACCATATAATTGACATGTTTATGTAAAATTTATGATTTTTGTAAAATAGATGGAATAGTTTTATGGTTTTTGTAAAATAGAGGGATGAAATTAATAATTAAACCTATTATATATATAAGTATTGATTTGATATTTAAAACAATTATTGATAATTCTATGCATGCTTTTGAATGAATGTTGTTTAAGAATATTGATAGAAATTATTTATAATCATGATGTGTTATTGTTGGGAAGAGTAACTAAGAAGACAACAAAATGGCGTCAGCGATAAAGGACCTACACAACTTATTTGTGCGTCATGTAGGGACTTAATCAACACAATAAGATTGGGCTTATGACTAGACATTTTGTGTATGTATTATTTTCCCCCTTTTATATTTTTAAAGTTGTTTTATTATAGATTTTGTTTAGCTTGGTTGGCTTGTTGTAATTACAATATATAAGAGGATATAAGATTAAGTATTTAATATATTTCGATCTAGAGATAAAAAGATATTCAAGTAATATAAATATTATATCATTAGAACAAAAAAATATATTATATCAAATTGTATATAAAAAATAAAATTGTATCATATTTTCTCACCCAACAATAATTAACGTTTTAGTTGTTGAACTAATCAACTATTAAGCATGCATTGCATCACTCTTTTTCCTTAGATTTTTATGTAAGCACCCATTTAATAATTATTTAACTAATACTTTATGACTATCATTTACTTAATTTAAAAAATCATTTAGTGCATATTTTATATTAAATAGTATCTTAATCAGTGTTGGAATTTTTTTAACACTATGAAATAAGGACTAAACCAGAAGACAAGTAGAGATTTTGAAATTAATTATTTAATTTACATACTTTTCTAAAAGTAATTAAATAAAATATTTAATCTCGACTTCTAAATAAAACTTTTGACTCCATCCTATTATAGAGCTTTAAGAATGAATAATCACTATTATCGACAAAAGAATAAAAGAAAGGCGATGACTTGGAAAGGAGGTCCAGGAACATTTGGTGGTGGGATGAGGTCACTTGCTTCTTTTACCCGAAATGAAAAGAATAACAAAATATATTCTTAATTAATAAATAATGTAATCACCCAAATTCGTCCGACGCTCTCTTATTATTTGGGTTTTAAATTTTTTATTATTGTTTGAAAACACCCGCCTAGTTTTAAAATTAAAAATATTGAGTCGCCACCGATTGTTTTAAAAATGGTAGATTGGACACCAAAATAAAACCAGAGATTAAAAAATTCGGGTCTGGGAGTCGGTTACGGATGGGGAAGGATTAGCACCCCACACCGCCCAAAATTGGTACATAGTCGATTATTTAATGTCTTAGTGTTGAAAATTACGAATTCGATTAAAATTTAAAATATGATTCTTAAATGCACGAAAATATTGAGAGAACCGCGTCCCTTTGCGCCCGATACACGACTTCTCATTTTATTGGAAAATTCAAGAAAGTCACATCCCTTTACGCCCGGGATATGTTTTCTCGAAGTTTTAGAAAAAATATTAATTTAAAATATTTTTTTTGATGATGTAAAAAAATACGTGATGCAAAATTATAAGGTACCATGCAATATATATGTATGTATATTTAAAATATTGTACTTACGGTAAAACGTATTTAATACTTATGTTTATCAAAAAAAGTTAGTAGTTTATATATATAATTTTTTTATTACAAAAATAAGTATTTATTAATTATATATATATACTTATAATATTTAAGGTAAAATATATTTGTTTTTATATTTATCAAAAAATATACTATATATATTAAGTTAGAAATTACATATATATATATATAAATAAGTATTTATTATTACTTATATGTATAAAATACCATACTTTATTTTGCAAACGTACATACGACATTAAATATATATAATAATAATATACAAATATTATAAATAATAAATATGAATACATGTACACATATGTTTTATATTTAATATATATAATAGTAAAAAAAACTCTGTATAATAGTATATTATACACATAATAATAATAATAATAATAATAATAATAATAATAATAATAATAATAATAATAATAATGTACATAAAACAACATGAATATATATAAAAAGGACTAAAATGCATTGATTAAAAATTTACATGGCATGAAATAATATAAAAAAGACTGAAATGAACAAAATATAAAATGCATAGGCAGAAATATAAATAAAAGTGCTGGAAAACTAAATTAGTTCGAAACAAGTGACTAAATTGAAATAAAACGGAAATTAAAAGCCAAAAAACAAAGCGAAAAAGACTTTATTAAACACGCATGACAAACATGGGGACTGAAAACGTAATTATCCCATGGAGGGAAACAGAAGTGGGAAGAAAACTAGGGGACCTATTGTGTCATTTGACCATTTAAAAAAAACGCAGATCCTTAGCCTTGAAACTACGTCGTTTTTGCTTGACCGATTTAAAACTTAAGATAAGTTATTATTTTTTTCCAAACCAAGTTTAAAATTAAAAACAACCAAACCCTAAACATTATCTATTCCCTTCACTCTCTAACCTAGGCCGATAGGGCGGCCACTCATCTTGATTTCGAGCCGCTCACCGGCCATATGGCCTCACGGCGGAGACGACATGACGACGGCGAGAACGCAACGCTCTGACTCGCCGAACGTAGGTAAGTTTCAAGAAACTCCTCATCTATTTTGGATTTGGATCGAAATAAAACAATAAAAAAGGTTGTAATTTCAAAACGAAAGAACCACTTTTGTTTCTGAAACTTTCAATTTTTTATTACTTCACACAGGAACTTTTTACAAACTTTTCTTCTTACCCTTTTTTCGATCTGAAAAGCCCATCCACTCTCTGTTTTTTTATTTGAAACCCCCAATGATCCTCTTTTTTCTGTTTCGAACTTAACTCCCCTTTACCGATATGAAAAATGGGTTTTTATACCCGAAATATACACATAAAAAAACATCCCACTTGTTCTGATTTTTTCCTAATTTTGCAGGGTAGGGTTCGGCCGATGGCAGCTTAGGACTGCGGTGGCAGAAGGCTAGACGGCGGCAGCAGCTGGTATTAGGGTTAGGATTAGGTAATTTAGGGCTAAGGGTATTCTGGTATTTTTTGGGCTTTGATGGGTTTGGTTGAAAATGGGTTTTCAGGTTTTAGGGTATTGGGTCAATGGGTTTTGGACTAGGATATGGGTCAGTTACCCAGACCCAAAACGGGTTATGACAGCTGCCCCTCTTTGCTCATTATTGTGTAACGACAATGAAGCAAAGATTAAAAATGGCCCGTTTTGTCCGGTTCGGCTGAGCTTCTACTCTTGATATATTTCTTCATTCTTTGGTAGATCTTCTTTCTCTTCAACACATGTCTTCTTTCTTGATTTGATTGATCCACTTTTTGTCACCTTTGGGGAAGCAAAATTTTCAAAATGGGGTTGAGGAAACAAAATGAGTTTGGCTTACTGTTTCTCTTCTCCTTTGCTTCCTAGGTTGAGACGTACCAAATTACAATGATGCTTGGTCGAAAACAAATGCCTTCTTGCTCGCCATTTTCTCTCTTTTTTTGTTTTTTTCTCTTTTTTGGTTTTTTTTTGTTTTTTTGTTCTTTTGTTTTTTTCCTCTTCTGTTGAATGAGTGACCTGCTCCATTGGTAGTTCAAAGAGTAAGGTCAAGTGATCTGCTCCATTGGAAGTAGTAAAGATCTGAGGTTGTAGTTCCTCTTTTGTTGGATGGGTGACCTGCTCTATTGGTAGTTCAAGGAGATAAGGTCGGGCGATCTGCTCCATTGGAAGGAGTAAATATCTAAGGTTGTAGTTCCTCCTCTCCACATACTTGTTTTTGTACTCATTCCGCTGCCACTTCAGGGAGATGAGACTAACGTATCTTCATTTCATTCATTTTGAATGTCTAAGGCCCCCTTATGGGTTCGTGCCTTGGAGATGAGACTAACGTATCTTTATTTCATTCATTTGTTCTTAAAACAAAATATTTCTTGATTACATCTGAAGTTTGCTCCACTGCGGCTCCAGGGAGATAAACTTTAGGCCAAGTCCATTCCACTGCCTCTTCAGGGATATGAACTCTTCTTGGTGCTCATTCCGCTGCCACTCCAGGGATGTGAGATAAATATGATGAAGTTTTGTTCCACTGCTCATTCAGGGAAACAAGCTCTGTGTCGGGTCCATTCCGCTGTCTCTTCAGGGAGATGAACTCGTTTTGGTTCTCATTCTGCTGCCACTCCAGGGATATGAGATAAATGTGATGAAGTTTTGTTCCACTGCTCTTTTAGGGAAACAAGCTCTATACCGGGTCCATTCCACTGCCTCTTTAGGGAGATGAACTCGTCTTGGTTCTCATTTCACTGCCACTTCAGGGAGATGAGACAAATGTGATGAATGATTATTCCACTGCTCTTTCAGGGAAATAAGCTTTATACCGGATCCATTCCACTGCCTTTTCAGGGAGATAAACTCGTCTTGATTCTCATTCCACTGCCACTTTAGAGAGATGAATGGTTGTAGCTTCAATCTTTCCACTGCAACTTCAGGGGTATAAAATTGATGCTGGATTCGTTCCACTGCCACTTCAGGGATACGATGTTGGTGTTGTGTCCATTCTACTGCAACTTCAGGGAGATGAACCGTTGTAGCTTCAATCTTTCCACTGCAACTTCAGGGATATAAAATTGATGCTGAATTCGTTCCACTGCAACCTCAGGGAGACGATGTATCTTCATTTCCTTCATTTTGAATGTCTAAGGCCTCCTTATGGGTTCGTGCCTTAGAGGTGTTTTGAAAATGATCTTTTCAAGGTGCTCGTTCGGGTTTTCACCTTGTTGTGTTTTTTCATCTTTTTTTTCTCTTTTTTTGATTTTTATTTTTTGGAATTTTTCTTTCTTTTTTTCAACCATTTTCTTTTTTTTGAATTTTTTTCTTTTTTCTTTTTTCCATCTTTTTTTTCTCTTTTTTTGAATTTTTATATATTTTTAAACAAAATATTTCTTGATTATATCCGAAGTTTGCTTCAGGGAGATAAATTAAGTCAGGTCCATTCCGCTGCTTCCTCAGGGTTATGAACTTGTCTTTGTTCTCATTTCGCTGCCACTCTAGGGAAATGAGATAAATGTGATGAAGTTTTGTTCCACTGCTCTTCCAGGGATACAAACTTTATGTCGGGTCCATTCCGCTGCCTCTTCAGGGAGATAAACTCGTCTTGGTTCTCCTTCCGCTGCCACTCCAGGGATATGAGATAAATGTGATGAAGTTTGTTCCACTGCTCTTTCAGGGATACAAACTTTATGTTTGGTCCATTCCACTGCCTCCTCATGGAGATGAACTCATCTTGGTTCTCATTCCGTTGCCACTCTAGGGATATGAGATAACTAGTTTCATCATTTTGGACGTCACAGGCCTCCTTCTGGGTTCGTGCCTAGGATATTCTGAAAAGATCTTTTTTAAGGTGCTCTTTCGGGTTTTCACCTTGTTTTTTTCATTTTTTTCATCTCTCTTTCTTCTTTTTCGATTTTTTTTCTTCTTTTTTAATTTTTTGGGGGTTTTTTCTTTCTCTCTCTCTCCTTAAGTAAGGATGAAAATATGACGTTTATTTTGTCGAAAAAATATCCTTATGAAAGGATAAAGCTAAAAAAATGTCCTTATGAAAGGATTGAATTATGAAACTCGGTTTTGGAAATTATCCTGAAATAAGGAAAACATCATTTCGAAAATATTGAGTTATGAAATTTGATTTTGGAAATTATCAACAAGTTTGGAAAATATCCTTTTGAAAATATTGAAATTTGAAAATTTTCTAGAAGTTTAGAAAAATATCCTTATGGAAGGATTGAGATTTGAAAATTTTCCAGAAGTTTGGAAAAATATCATTATGGAAGGATTGAGTTTTGAAAATTTTCCAGAAATTTGGAAAAAATATCCTTATGGAAGGATTAAGTTTTGAAAATTTTCCAGAAGTTTGGAAAAATATCCTTATGGAAGGATTGAGTTTTGAAAATTATCCGAAAGTTTGAAAAAATATCCTTATGGAAGGATTGATTTTTGAAAATTATCCAAAAGTTTGGAAAAATATCCTTATGGAAGGATTGGGTTTTAAAAATTTTCCAGAAGTTTGGAAAAATATCCTTATGGAATGATTGATTTTGAAAATTTTCTAAAATTTTGGAAAAATATCCTTATGAAAGGATTGTGTTTTGAAAATTTTCCAGAAGTTTGGATAAATATCCTTATGGAAGGATTGAGTTTTGAAAGTTTTATAGAAATTTGGAAAAATATCCTTATGGAAGGATAGAGTTTGTTTTTGAAAGTTATTTCCTGTATTTATGCAAATAGGATGCATGTCTATGTTTTTGCAAGTATGCAATGTTATGTGTGTCATGATGTATGGGCATGCATGAAATACTCGTAGGGGTCTTCATCCTTTGGTTTAGTTCGATCTTCTAATTTCCTTGAGAAAAGCTTGCCCCTCAAATCTTCTTTGTTTTTTTTTAATTCAAATTTCTGAACTGAATGACCTTTGCAGGCTCGTCTCTTTTCATCTTCTTGAGGGAACGGCGGCTTTGTCCGATCGAATATTGCCCTAGTTATCTTTCAGATATCATTTTGAATGAATACCTTTGAAGGCTTTTTTTCTTGTTTTGAATAGACGTGGGCCTTAGGTCTTTGTACCTTATATCTTTGATACAAGAAACCTTTTGTTTCAAAAATGTTTTCAAAATGAGAATTCTCATGAAGTGGAAGAATTAAGTGCCTCCAGACTGTTTGGAATCAATTGTTGGGTTGAAACCGATGTGGCTCTTTGAAAATATGGACAAAAGTTTTGGAAAAGTATGAATGAATTAAAATTTTGAAAATTTTGTTTTTTTAAATAAAACATGCATTGAATAATCACATGCCCTTACAAAAGGTTTCCCTTTTTACCTTCGAGCCTAGGTAAAAGGTTGATTTCATGCATTACTCAAAAAGATTTTAGGCCACAAAGATGCCCCAACAAAAAGAATTAAGCCTTAACAGGTCATTCATTCCTCTTCAGTCATCAATTAGCTTGTCGGAGGGACCCCATTGTTGAACTTCAAAGTGCCACTCTCGATCAAGCTCTGTACCTTATTCCTCAATGTCCCACAATTCTCTGTGGTGTGGCCTGAGCTTCCTATATGATAGTCGCAGACAGCGTCTACGTCATACCCTTTTGGGTAAGGAGGCTCTTATGTTTAGACTAGACCGGGGTTATCAAGCACTTTTTGGCAAGCATCGAGAGTATCTCTGTATACGTCATCGGAATTGGATAGATAACTTTCTAAGAAGCTTTTGATCGATGTGAGGACGAGTAGTTGGGCTAGTGTGAGGACCAAGGTCGGCTGGTCGGATAAGATCCCACTATATGAATTTCTGCTTCATCTCTTTCTTGGCTAGAGTCGGTAATCTTCCCTTCTCTGATAGTCACTTCAATGAGTTCGTCGGACATCACGATGTCTTCCAAACTCTTAGCTGTATTGCCCAACATATACTTCAAAAATAGACCTTTCAGAGTCCTCACAAAAGTAGGCATTATCTCTTTCTCTAGCATCGATGGTTGTACTTGCACAAAATATCTATCCACCTTTGCACGTACTGTCGGAAGCTCTCATCGGGTCTTTTTTCGTGTTCTGTAGCGTTTGACAATCTGGATCGGTGCCAGTTACATGCTTGTACTGCTCGGTAAAGGCTTTGGCCAGATCCTTCCATGATTGTATCTGGTCTTGGCTTAGTTGGTTGTACCACCTGATAGCAGACCCTTTTAAGCTTTCTTGGAAGTAGTGAATTAAAAGTTTATCGTTGCCAACATGCCTCGTCATCATTCGGCAGAACATAGTAAGGTGAGCAGACGGAGAGCTTGTTCCGTTGAATTTTTCAAATTCTAGCATCTTGAATTTTGGAGGTATCACCAGATCAGGGACTAGACTTAATTTTCTTACATTTACCTCACAGGATGCACTTGCCCCATTTGCAGCTTTGGATTTCTCTTCAACCCGCTAGTATAAATCTTTCATCCGTTCGACCACCTCGATCCTTGTTTGACCCCTCTTGTTGTTGATGCTTGGATTAGGAATGACATGCTCACTATGGTTGTTTTTAGCATTAGTTTCTCCATGTGATGAAGACCCGGTTTGAAGACCGCGTTGCCTTTCAACTGAAATTGGCACTTGCAGATGTGCCCTGCCGTATATATTTTTTTTTACTTTTCTAGTGCACTTGGGTCTATAACAAATCATTATATTTTCTTAGGATCTTTACCGGCCAGCATAGCAGCTATCTGAGTTAGCATATCCTCGTGTGATTGTGCGATATGATCGCGAGTTGCTTGTTGCGCCTTATTTATGTTATTCTCCATGTCTTCGCATGCTTGCTCTACTCTTGCTAGACGAATCTCCATTTTCTGAGATTTACTTTAAGCGAAAAACTGATGCAGATACGGTTAACCTTGATGCCCTAGAATGCCTACGATCGGGATTTTTGGAATCAGACCCCTTAATTTGGAAATGATAATGTATTTTGATGAAATACAAATATGAAAAATGCATGAGATGTACCTGCAATGCACAAACAGAATAAACGGGTTAGTACCGATAAAAACGTAATTTTTATAAAAAAATGGTATAAAAACTACTGTTAGACATGCTTTATTTGAAAAAGGTAATCCTACCTGTCATGCTTTTCTACCCGACATTCTTTTATTTAAAAAGAAAGATTCTACCCGACATATTTTTATTTACAAAAAAAAAGATCTTACCCGACGGCGATCGACAATCATCATTAAAATACTTGTGGATCGCCGGCAAAATCAAAAATGAAAAATATAACAGGCGGAACAATGAAAATGAAAATTATTAAAATGGGAACATCTATCCGATCATTGAATGTGTGGCTCACATGATAAGGAATATTATATCATTCCTTACCATTTTTTTCATATTTGTAATTTTTTAATTTAAAAATAATAAAATTTAACTAAAATATTAAGATTATAAACTAAAAATTTTTGAAAAATGGCACAAAAAGTGTTTCAACGTATTTTATTTTAAAAAATAATAATTACACTTTTGATAGCTATGATTACAAAAATTATTAAAATAGTTAATGATGCATATCAGTACACTGTACATATGATCAAAGATGACCGATAGGGGGCTAGAGGGGGCGGTCCCCCTAAAAATTTAAAATTCTTATATGATTTAGATATTTTCTACGTATTTATTATTGAAAATATATTTTTGCCCCCTTAAAATTTTATAGGCTCGCCCCTCCAATATGAAGTTCTGTGTCTGTCCCTGCATATGATTAGTGGTACTGCCTATTAATTGTAATATAGGATAACTAAGATAAAACTTTAAAATTGTTATTTTTCTTATTATTTACTAGTACTAGAGACACACCTATATCTGTGAGCCGATCATAATTTATAAGATAATATTTAATTCTTATAATTAATAAAAATATCATAATTGTGAGGCATTGTACTCAAGTTTTGATAAAGTGTCGTTTCTAAATAAAAAAAACTTATAGTTATATTAAAAATATTAGAAATAAATATATTGAAAAAATCACATAAAATAATTTACAATAATTTATTTTACCTTTTAAATATTCACATTTTTGCTTAGTTACAACATTGATCAAATGTCTAGATTTTACTTCAATGTTACATGACAACCGTTTAAAATATAATAAATTTTTAAAATATATATTTTAAAGAGATATCAACCACCCCTATCACTCCTTTCGTCGTTAGACCCCACTGGTTGATCACTCTTTTTTTTTTGCACGAAACGTAATTGCATGAACCCCCCGAATTATACCATCATTCATCCAATTATCGTTCAACATTTCATCGTTGTTGTCGAACTTGTATCACCATCTGAATTTTTGATCGAGAGGATTTAGGGTTTTTTTTGAAAAAATTTAAAAAAAAATTAAGGATTTATTGATAAAGTAGGGGAATCTTGTTTTTTTATAGATTAGAATTTTATTTTTTAAATAAAAAAGGAAATTAAAAAATATAGATTTTTCAAAATTAGTTTACGGTTTTCTAATAAGTCTAAAAGATCATATGTACTCCTTTTTATCCCACGAAAATTATCTTTTATTAATTTTTTAGTTAATCTTTTCAACTTTGACTTATAATTGTTTAAAATTTATTATAAAAATATGAAAAATATATTTTAAAATTCTCTGATTAAGTAATTTTAAAATATATATTTTATAAAATTTAATTATTTAAAATATTTAATATAATTATAGTCAAAGTCTAAAAATTTTTAACTTTTAAAAAGTCAATACGGGATAATTTTCGTAGGACGGAGGAAGTATATTTTTCATGAATTTATTTTAACTGATATTTTTTAGGTGGTGTTGTTGAGTTTCTTGGTATTCTCCGTGATACCTTTATTTTGTTTTGGTATCGTATTTTTTGCCCTTCTTCAGTTCGATTAAAATATAATTTTATCTGCTTTATGAAAAAAATTAGTTTTCGTAATATGATCTCATGATAGTATTGATTTTATTTTTAGTCTTTGATAAAACTCAACAAACCTTAGAAATAAAATTGTTCAAACCCCTAAACAATGGCGGATGCACCCAGCCCTAGTAGGGTGCATCCTCATCCCCATTTTTGAAATAGATAGGGATTCCTATAGAAGAATATAAGTTCTCCTGTTTCGTCTTTGACTCAAAATTGAATGAATAAAGAGATAAAATAAAGACAAAAACGAAGAATTCGAAGAATTCAAAGTAAAGAATGGGTTGAAAAAAAAAAGAAATGGCAGAACAAAGTATGCGCGGATTCACAAAAATCCAGTGGATAGGAGCTAAAAAAAAGATATTGAAACAGTTTTGACGGTTCAATAATCTTCTCACTTCCATTCGGAGTTCTTAGTTACTTCGGCATGTTGAATCTTAGCAATGGAATAATATAATTAAGTCAAAATTCATTGGATGATTGTATCATTAACCATTTCTTTATTTTGGTGCAAGTTTTTTTTAGAAAATAGGTTTAATTTAATGTTATTTTTTTGGAAAAATAATTATTTTGTTTAGTATGTAGAAGAAAATTTTATTTTTGCATACCCATTTGAGGAAAAAAATATATTTTGGACCCTCATTCTTGAATTTCTAGATCCACCACTGCCCCTAAAAAGAAGATCATTCCATTATTGAAACCATACATTTAGTTATATTTTTTTCGATAAGTAATTTCATTTCATTAAAAAAAACAAAAGAATTTGCTAAAAAAACAACTTACATTGGTACCTAAAATTAGCTACTATGACTTAATTTATCTTGAACTGTTGTTTTGATAAGACTGAAAATTATGTAGAACTCTCTTGCTAGATTTCCATGTAGCCTTTCATTCCTCTCCTGCCACATATAGTAGATAAAAGAATTTCATGCTAATCTAGTAATAATGGAAGCCAATGATTTTCCCTAACCATGCCCTTGAATCGAGTCAAGCATCATTTGCCACGAATCAAGATAAACATTGTGTGTGATTAACATTATGCAACTTGAATTCCCCAAGATTCCTACCCAATGATGTATCAGTTTTGCATTTATCAATTGCATCCCAATGATGTATGCACTTCACTCCAACAACAACTATTCAAACACAACTCATTTCAATGGGATCTTAGACCCATACAAGTCAATTTCTAAAGAGTACAGCAGCAAGACAAATGAACAACTTGGAAATCAGACAAATCAATCAGATTTATTTGCAACCATCTGTCCTTCAACCTGTCCTAAACATAAGCATATATAACAAGAAAAGGGAATAAACGAGAAAGGAAGAAGAAAAGGCGCTAATTGTTGAGTCCACGTTTCTGGTACCGAGCGATCTCGCCCTCATTAGGGAAAAATCCCATGAGTCGACCCGCAGAGTTCTGGTAGGCATACATAAATCCTCCCATTAACCCTATTAGCCCTCCTGTCACCATTGAGGGACCTTTTAATCCCGATTTTATCCCTGCACCAACCAAATACCAAAAAGACCCGAGTCTAAACATTTTCCCAAATCAGATGCTAATAGATTTAGTGAAAAAAGGACCCAATTGCATTTATAATAAAAACACAAAGGGTTACCGGATAGGTAGCCGACGGTGACGGAAACGCCGGTGATGGTGACGAAACGGAGGTAATCGAGGGTGTTGAAATTGCCAACGACTTTGGTTAAAGGAGGGTTTCGATCTACAACTGGATACTCTGGTTTGGCGGAAGCTGTTATGTCTGTGTTCATCCTTTTCCAATTGCAGCTGCTGTTTGTGTTGTTTTCAACGACTCAACTGAGGGCTTCAGATGGGGAAGGTGAAAACAGAACACCCTTCCGGTCCGAATTTGATATGTTTCTTTTTGTGGTTGTTGATTTGGGCCTATTGAAAAACCATGTCTTCGTATGAGTGGCCTATATAAATAAAAACGACTTTGATCCGAGTTGGGCGGGTTCTATTGTTACTGGGTTCGTTCTCAACGTCTCATCTCAAATGGGTAAGTTATGTGAAATTTATCATTTAAAAAAATAAAAATATAATTTTAATTATTATCTATTTTACTTATATAATGATCATAAATTAGTGTAAAACTAATTGAATTTTATGTAATATAAGTAGATCCTAACAATATATATATACACACAATATCAAGTAATTAAGTATAATTATTTCATGTTAAAAAAAGTATAATTATTTGACTCTTTTATTATTTATATGTAATATTTTATAAATTTATATTTAATTTACTGGTAGTGAAAATTAAAAGTTTTTATTTCTTAATTTTAGGGTTTAGGGATAGACGTTTAGAAATTATGGATAGTGGTTAGAATTTAATGTTTAGTTTTTAGGTTAATATGGTGATAATTTAGGTTTTAAATTATAAAAACTTAAATTTTAACCACAACCCTAAACTCTAAACACCTGTACAAAAACTCATACATCCTAAACTAAATCTTTAAGCCCTAAAATTAAAATACTTGTAAAAAAACAATTTATTGCACATATGTACCTAAATTTTAAACATCTACCCTTAATCTTCTAAACCGTACCCCGTAAATTCTTAAATCTCAAAATTACCCTTATTTTATTGCATGTACGTACCTAATTTTCACTTTTTGATGCATAGTTTTTTTAATAAAAAAATCCCAAATACACACGCCTCTGCTTGCCTCCCTCCGGTGATAGTAACCGCCTTTGACCTACCAAACTATTTCAAGCTCCTTCAACCTCAACCTTATTTCTGGAATCAACTCCTAGCTTTAAATTATCGGTTGTCGTATTCAATTTAAGCGTTATACAATAGTATCTTCCAAAGCGTTATACAATAGTATCTTCCAAATTAAACGATGTCCGAGAAGTTCTCGCCGACGCTCAGAATTGGAGATCTCAGCGATTTCATAGCACCGTCTCAAGCCTGCGTCGTTTCTCTCAAAGCAGCCCCTAAGAAACCGGAACCTCAGGTACTTATTATACCTTCACTTATTTTCTTTTCTCAATTATCAATCTTATTTCGTGATTTTTTTTCCATTTCAGCTTTAGATGCTTTGGTTTGGTTATGTTTTGTAATCCTATAGGCTTTATTCTACTAATTATCGAATTATTTAGCAGTAGAATAATATCAATTCTCGTTATTTTTGTTAAAATTTTCTTATTTTGAAATACTTTGCTGAAGGTTTTATCTGCTAGTAGTCATCAAACTGAACCAGTAAAAATTTCTCTCAAGGACTGCTTGGCATGTAGGTAATATTTTCCTCTATCCTCGGCTTATCCTTCATGTCTTAAAATTGCTTAGCTTGTGGATTGGATTAAAATTGTTTGTTTGTAAGTGTATGTTAAGGTAATTATCGAAAATGTTGAATGTCTAATTTATGACAACCGATTGTTGTCTTGATAAGGGATTTATTTACTTGTTTGTTTCAACTTTTATTTACATTGAAGGCATGTTTGTAATTTCTTTACTTTGTTGCAGTGGGTGCATAACCTCGGCCGAGACCGTGATGCTTGAGAAGCAAAGTTTAGATGAATTCCTTTCCAATATCAATAAAGGGAAAGCTGTAATTGTATCCCTTTCTCCACAGTCAAGGGCCTCCCTTGCTGCTCACTTTGGCATTCCTCCACTGAAGGTACAATGGAACACTAGAAACCTTTAACCTAAAACGCTTTGATTGTGGTATTTTACCCCCTGATGTGCTCTTCTGTTACATTCCCACTATATGATACAGGAAAGCAGAGAGGATTAAATTTATCAGTTTTCTCACACCGCACAAATATGCACATTGCACACCCTCCCTACTTGTAATACCTTCTGATTAAATAGTGATTCCCTGTATATAATTTTGTTTTCATTTCATTGGAAGTACAAGAAAATGTTGCCTATATGTTATTTAAGTTGAATGTTTCTAATTATGGAAGTTCTTTTTTTCATTTTCAGGTTTTCAAGAAACTCACAACCTTTTTAAAGTCCTTGGGAGTAAAGGCTGTTTTTGATACTTGTTGTATTAGAGACTTAACATTGATTGAAACTTGTCATGAGTTCATTGCTCGATATAAACAAAGCCAAGCAAATGAAGACGAGAAAAGCAAATCCTCACTCCCAATGCTCTCATCATCATGTCCAGGTATACATCTTAATTGTAAAAGTTGAGCAATCATTTAATAGCATTATCTCTCTCTAAAACCCTGAAATGCATATGCACACGATTGTTTGTACTTGTGCATTATATGTGGAGAAGAAGTCTATGGATGGGATGTCATAGTAATTTATAGAATTCGTCTGATCAAAAGAGTTTTTTCTGTGCTTCTTTCTTTGATTGCAGGTTGGATATGCTATGCTGAAAAACAACTTGGATCATATATTTTGCCATACATATCCTCAGTAAAAAGTCCTCAGCAATCAATGGGAGCTGCTCTTAAGCATCATATATGTCAAACATTGGGTTTCAGGTAGTCTTATCTATTCAACTTTTATGCACCAGACTTGAGCTTTCTTTTGGTCATGATCATGCTATAAACAACAGTTTTGCTAGCAGAAACAACTTAAAACTTCTAATGTACTCTGCTAATGATATTTGGCTTTTAGATTTAAGATAAATTGCTCAAGTAGCTATTCTCTCATAATTTTATTTGAAAACCTAAAATATTGTTAAATTTGCAATTACCAAAGAATTACAGCATACTGGTTAAAACTACAAAGCCTCCCGCCTTACTATTGGCATAGGAAAACTTGAAAATAACTGAAGATTGAAGGCAATAATCATAAGACAATCGTATTCATTTAACATACCAATGAAGGAGATGGAATATGGAATAATTTCTGGTGTTTTTTTATGTATTTTTATCATGAAGTCATTGTCATGGTCTGAGTACCTCCAAATTGATGAGTATGGTCAAAGGATTGTTCTAACTGCTTTCTTTGATAATGTCGTAGAACATCTCCCCCACTCCATTTACTCTTTATTTACTATTCAAGTGCTATAGAAAGTTTTTTTTTTATGTAGAACTATTTTAGGGGGGCCAATCTTCAGTTGGCATCTTATGGAAATTTCTAGTTTTATATTTTGATACTACCCAAAGACTAGAGAAAATGGTGCATGCCAAAAGGTTTGTATTATCCTTAATGCTTGAATGACTGGATTCATTTTACTTGATAGGCCGGAGGAGATATACCATGTAACCGTGATGCCATGTTATGATAAGAAGCTTGAGGCTGCCAGGGAGGATTTTGTTTTTCAAGTGAAATCTAATGATGGAATCCATGCAGATGAAGGTCTTTGTATCCCAGAAGTTGACTCTGTTTTGACCTCTGGGGAAGTATTAGATTTGATACAGGTGAAATCAAGGTTACACATCATCTTAATTTCCACATTTCAATGTAACATTTTTATATTCTTTATTTGATCATTTTTTTCAGTTGAAAGAAGTTGATTTTAAAGCCTTGGAAGAGTCACCTCTGGATAGACTGTAAGGACCACAGTTGTCTTCCTTAAAGTGACCCTCTATTCCTACCTTCTTGTTACATACAAATGAACAATATGGTTATCATTCTGCAGGTTGACAAATCTTGATGAACAAGGACATCTTTATGGTGTCTCAGGAAGCTCTGGAGGTTATGCAGAAACTGTCTTCCGCAATGCTGCTAAAGTTCTCTTTGGAAGAGAAATTGATGGCCCTTTGGACTTCAGAATTATAAGAAATTCTGATTTCCGTGAATTGAGTTTAGAATTAAGTTTGCTTTTTTTAAAAAATTTGACGGTATACATTTTAGCAATATAGAGTCCAAGTATAAAATGGAACATGCACTTTCAGCCTGAAGAGTTCCCTTTTCTGTGATCTAGTTCACAATGGTTGTATTGAAATTAAATCATGGATCTATTATTTAACATATATGGCTCAAAAAGTCATGGCAGCAACTTCAACACTACATTTTATTTTTTTCTTTGTTGATATCCTGACAGTCCATTGTGTAGGTGGAGGGGAAAACTGTGCTGAAATTCGCCCTATGTTATGGCTTCCAAAACCTGCAAAATATCGTCAGGAAAGTTAAAACACGGAAATGTGATTATCAGTATGTGGAGGTTATGGCATGCCCTTCAGGTTTATGTTTCATTGTACCCTACTATTTTTTTTTTAAATGAATTGGATTTTGAAGCATTAGCTTGCAACATTTTATTAGAATCTGGATATTTGTTTTTAGCATAAGAGTTGGGCATTGTTAATATCTGCAGGTTGCTTGAATGGTGGAGGGCAAATCAAGCCAAAGCCAGGACAATCTCCAAAGGAGTTAACCAAATCAAACTGTTCATGGAAAACTGAGTTTACGTTCAGTTATGAATTTGAAACTGCTAAATTGAACTGATTTCAAATGCTACGTTCAGTTATGAATTTGTTCACACATTTTTAAAAGTTCTATGCTTGCAATGCTGCACTGCTAAATTGAACTGATTTCAAATGCTACATGAAGCTTAACATTTACATGAACATGCAATCAAGCTCTCTTTCAAATATCCACATAGCACTAAAGTTCTAAGTAGGGAAAAACTCTGCATTTATTCCCATTTTTGTTTCCGTGTTTCTTTTATTAATTCATCTTTATACCTCTAGGTCCTGGAAGCTGATCCTTTTAAGAACCCCCTGGTGAAATGGTTGTATGATGAGTGGCTTGAGCACCCGGGTTCGGAAAAAGCGAAAAGGCACATGCACATGGTATACCACCCTGTTGTAAAAAGTATAACTGCTCAGTTGCACAATTGGTGAACACTTTCTAACATCTGGAGCCGTACAATGTGGTAACTCCCCTCTATTGTCTCTCCTGAGTGAATGTTCATTGTCGTCGGCCATGGCACGTCATTGCTGGTAGTTTGATAAGGATACCAATTTTGATAAGGAGATATTTTGTATTGAAGAAAATTATTTATTATCACATTGTTCTTTTCTGCTAAGTGGGTATCGAGTGTGATATGTGTTCGATACTGACATACTCATTTGTTTTGATCTTTTAATGTATTTGATCATACTCATGTCGGAAGGTATGTTTTGTACAACTGACTGGCACATACATTGGAAGAAAAAAAATGTCTGGATAATATAGCCCTTTTATGTATATATTGTACCTGTATTTAGATGTTAGACGGAAAGGAGTTGATTTGAGTATCTTGAAACATTTATAGTATTATATTATGTGTGCAGAGGTGAGCAAATAGGTTAAATTGGTCGGTTTTTTTTTCTTAACCAATCAAATTCAACAACTGAATCGACCAACCTTCGTGGTCTAAAGTCTAAACTGAATTGAATTGATTTAACATTTATAAGTTTAGTTGGTTTAATTAATTGACTCATACTTAAACACGCATTATATTTTAAAGGCATAAAGTTAAAATAGTCCCCAATATTTAATTTTTTAGTTTAATTCTTATTTTTTTGGTACAAAACTCTTAACGTTTTATTTTCGTGTAATTTTCATCCTCGTTGTATGAAAACCTTTAGTCAATAGACATCGACTGTTTATTGCTGACATGGCGTTGTTACATGGTAAAAGAAATGATATAGCAATGCCACGTATACTGACATGTAAGAAAAAAATTATTTTTTGAAGAATTTTAAACAAACTAAAAGTTTGTGGTTATGGGAACTCGAACCCAGGTTGTTAGGTTGAAAAAGTCCTCTATAACCACCAAGCCAATTCAATGAAGTGATGTTTATCTTTTCAGAAATTTTATATAATGTAATCAGATCTGGTAAATTGACACAATTCATCCAAAAGCTCATGTGCTGGCTTCAAAAACCTTGAATTCTTAAGAATAGTCGCATATTCAGTAAAGGGACCCAGATTCATCGTTTGACGATGAACGTAATTCCTTGAAATTTCATCCGCGTCCTGAATAAATTTCCCGTTAGTTTTACCTGTAAAAGATGATTTTTACATGAACAAAAGTTATCCAGATTTACAGTTTCTGAATCTTGAAGTTTTTTGAATTCACCAGGCCTCGAGTGAAAGCCATCATAAATATATTGATCCTTTAAAAATTGAGCTGGGGGGTTTGATGTAAAAGAAAGAGATAGTCCTTGGGTAGAAACATCATTTGCGGCAGTCCTTTGTTCTACGGTACTCTTGTTTGTCAAAAACCCTAATTGACCACAGCGCTTTTAAGAATGCTCCACCAGTGGCCTATTCATCCAAGCTCCGTTGTCACCAAATTACAAATAATTTGCTTGAATCCATAGTAAACCATCCTTGAACCTCGGTTAGCTTCTCTGATATTTTGATATTCGAGAGATTTAATTCGTTTACAGAGAAAAAAAAATTTAGGGTTATTGAAATTTGGGGAAGACGGGGGCTAATTAATTAATAATTTTAAATTTAAAAATATATTTTATAATATATCTGTAAAAATATTCACCAGTTTGGCTTGGTGGTTTGGGGCAACGTTTTTCCAACCTAACAACCTGGGTTTGAGTCCCTATAGCCACAAAATTTTAGTTTGTTCAGAAGTCTTCAAATAGGAAAGTGCCACGTGTCAATTTTCTATTGGTGGTCTCTTCTTTAAATTAAAATAAAAAAAATTCTTAGATATAGCTATGGGAAGAATACTAGACAAACAGCAGTCAACCCAACCATTGCAAGACTCCAGTAATCTGCGTTTTGTAATACATCAGGGTATTGAAATATAGTGTCCCATGCTACAAAATTTTTCCACCAATCAAAATAGACAATGCTAACCATACAGGAAAGATGAGTTTTGAGAGAATATTTCTAGACATTACGTATAGATGCAAAGGTGAAAGAACTGACCTAGGACAAACGCTTATTCACGAGCACACTACCTAAGCAGCTGCCAAGTCGGGTGTTCGGCAGCAACTTTTGTCGTCAAAAACCAGCAGGCCTTGTCTGGGGCTTCATGGAATGGAGCATCTAGTTCCTTCAAATGTGACTCGATGACGGTTGCCAAGCCTTTCTCTGAGTATTTATGTTTTCCGTGTCCAGTATTGATACCAAGCAATGGGGGAAGCTCCTCTCCCGACTCCAGTACTTTTGCCAAATCATTATGAAAAAACTTTGATATACAGGCCGTGTAAACTAAAGTTTAGGGGTTTAGATTGTGTGGTTTAGAATTTAAGGTTAGTGTTTGGAATTTAGTGCATATGGTTTAAAGTTTAGGGTTTAGTTTTTTGGGTTAGGAATTTAAAATTTAAGATTTTATAGTGTAAATACACATGCTTGTGTAAAATTAATTTTACGCAGCATGTGTATCAAAGTTTTACCCAATCATTAATCCAAACATGCAGTGCAGTTAGAGCTGCCCCAAGCAGGGTTTTAAATCACGATCACGATCGCGGTTGCGGCGTTATATTGCGGTTTATGACAAAAGCGGCTGAATTTTTGGCGATCTCGGACCATTTTTTACCCCAGACGCGGTTTCGGACGGCGGCACAACCGCTATATCGCAGCCGATATCACGGCCGCGGTCTGCTTTTTAAATCCCTGGCCTCAAGAGAGAGAGAGAGACTTAAGATTCAAGGACCACTGAGTTGGAGACCTAGATTGTATACCAGGATAAATCTCTAGGGAAAGCCCCAGCTCTAGCAGCTCACAAGCTCTTTCCAACAGATCTAAGTTGACACAGAGATCAATCAAACAGTTACAGTAAGGCTTCTTTACATCAGAACCAATATAATTAAAAAGTTCTGACGCTTCATTCTTAAAACTCCCTTCTCCGTTTTGCTCCCCTACTAAAAGTTTCACCACACCTCCTAGTTTTGGATTAGCCTTCTCAACACAATCAATCAGTTTAGCAAGTTCTTCTCTAGGTGTATGTGTCATCACGCTCAGAAGACAACCACAGAACCGATCATCCGGAGTTATCCCCAATTCGTAAACTCGATTAAACATCCTCACAACGTCGTCGGTACGCTGGGCTTTCCCATAGCATTGAATAAGTGATGTCAAAACAAAAATGTTGGGTTCAAAACCTGCTTCCAACATATCATTCAAAATCCCCTCCGCTTCTGATACTTTCCCACTGCAAGAATATATGGTGATCATGGATGAAAATGTCCAACTGTCAGGCTTGCAAGTCCCCGATTTTTTAAAGTCTTTGAAAATTTCAGCATCTTCATCTGCAAAGCCAACATCAGCACACATGGCCAAAAGGGTATTGTAAAGAACAACAGTCAGCTCCAACCCGTTGTCTTTCATCTCATTATATACATTAAGAGCATCCTCACCATACCGAGCCCTTCCATAAGCTCGTAAGAGTGCGGCATAGGTTGCCCAATTCGGCGAAAATCCATTGGATATCATCTCTTTGTAAATAGACTTGGCTTGCCAAGGCCTCTTGGCTCTTCCCATGGCATCCAACAAAGTATTATATATAACCATATTAGGTTTAGCACCTAAGGCCTTCATTTCCTCATAAACATTTAAACACCCATCATAATTTCCAGACATCCCATATATCTTAATCAAAGTTGAAAAAGTAACAGCATCAATACGCCATTTTTACGTTCTAGCATGGTCATACAAGGCGAAAGCCATATCAACATTTCCAGCACGGCCATAGGCATCAATCATGGCAGAGTAAGTAACATCATCAGGATCACAGCCATATGTAGGCATTTTCTCAAACCACTCAACAGCCTTAACACCTCTTTGAAGCATTTCGTCAAACAATTTCTCAGCACCATCCAAATCCTTAGACTTCCTAAAAACCTTGATGGTGACATTATAAAGAATGACAAGCAATGCAATGTTCGGGTTTGACATGTTGTTGAGAACAACAACAGCATCTAGCCCAATGGGGGATTCAACTTGACTTTCAAATCTATCCATCAGGTGTTGGGCTATTAATGGAAAAGTTAGCCCAATGTGGGATTCAGCTATATATTCTGCTGGTGAATGGTGATGATTGATCTCTGAATTGAAATTAAGACGGATAGTCTTGATTCTAAATGCTTCTTCTAATGTGTTGGGTGATTATTCTTTATGGATTAGTGGTCAACACAGTCTTTGATTCGACTATGTATTAGGGGAAAAAAATACTCTAAAACTCAGTCGTCGATGTCATTTTGCAATTCAACACTGTCATAAATCTAACATTATATAGAATGAGAGGTAGATAGGGTTTTATTTTATTTATATGATTGAAACTCAGGTCTGGAGGGAATTTGGAGAGGGGACTACTTTTCGAAGCACCCACATTACACGCCACGCACTGCGTTTCTCGTTGAAGAAACAAAATACTACTATATATATAGTATTAATCAGTAAATAGTTACTACTTTCATTTTATGTATCAAACAACAGTCAACGGGAAATACAATAAGAATTTAATATCTCGTTCTAATTTATCAGAAATGATTTGATTTTGAATTCTATATTTTTATTTTTTGTGAAAATCCTTTTTATTTTATTAATATTGAGAATTTAATATCTCGCTCTATAAAAAAATAAGTGTTTTCGTTTTATAGTCTAAGCATCGGTCAATCACATTTAGTCAGATAAGATAAAAAACAAAAAAATTATTAAAGGATTCAAACTTTGACGATATTAGATCCTTGTGTTTTGTAAGAAAAACAAGGGAACAAGTTGATCCAATCAAGAAACACTATTAAATTTTTTTGCCTTTGAATAATTAACTTTGAAACCAACATTACATTTATCTTATATACAAGAAAATTGATAAAATTTAACAATTCAACCATTTATATTACAAATTTATATAGTTATAAATGGAAAATTAGGGAAATATTGTATTCATATTTTTTATTTTCCAAAATGTCGCACTTCCTTAATTATTTACGGATCTATTGTACTTTTAACGGTGATTTTAGACACAGATTGCTTACACCTTGATTATGAACAATGTTTTAATTTTTTAAATTAAAAATTAAAACCCCATGGAAAGCACACCGAATATGAACAATACCCTATTTAAAATCAGCTTGAATAGTCAAAATTATAGTTCATATCCAGTTTCCTTTCACCACAATTTTAATTTTTTAGTTTTAAAAATTAAAATATTGTTCATACTCGGATTATAAGCAATCTGAGTTCAAAATCACTATAGAAAGTGCAATAAATCCGCAAACAATTAAGGAAGTACAACATTTAAAAAAAAGTTCTAAGTACAATATTGTCATTTTTTCGTTATAAACTAATAAAAAAAGTTCAAATTCAAGTGTTTATCCCAACTTTCGAGTTTGCGTAAAGTACGGAAATCAAATTAAAAAAATAAAGTGAATGATTAATCCCTCAATTTTCATAGAGAAGAAGGATGAATTTCAAATTAGACCCTAGGGAAAGGGTAATTGATTGAGATGCTGAGTCAGCTAAAGGACATATGTCTACCGTGCATTAAACAACTCCACGTCAGATCCCCACAATTTCCACCTTGTTTAAAGCTTTTCTTCCTCCCACCATTAAAAAAAAAATCATTGCTTGCAAGTTGCATATATATCCAAACTTTTTTCTGCTCATTATCAGCGCAACCATGGGAGAAGTAAGGCTATCTAAGTACTCTGTGCATTACTATTAATTTCTTGGTCGTTGCATTGTTCATGTTAATGAAAGCTAATAATAGTTTGTTCCACTGAGTTTTAGTTAATACTCATCGTTATTGCAACAATCTAGAAGGGATTGTGGATATAATAAACGACTAATAGTTTGTTTTATGTTTAAGGACAAGAAAGAAGAGGAGGAGAAAAAGGAAGAAGAAAACCCAGAAATTGTACTCAAAGTTGATATGCACTGTGAAGCTTGTGCCAGAAAAGTTGCAAGAACCCTCAAAGGATTCCAAGGTAATACATATATGCGTGCGTGTGTGTGTGTTAGCCTTTGCAATTTCGGAGTTCTTAAGGTTCTATTTGCGGACAGGGGTGGAGCATGTTGCACAGATAGCAAGGCGAGTAAGGTGGTGGTGAAGGGAAAGACGGCAGATCCCACCAAGGTTTACCAAAGGCTACTAACTTTTTGTCTAAAATTCTGACCTTTAAGTATGATGCTAAAACTCTAAATTATAAGTAATATCGAATTCATTATTTCAAAAAAATTATGTTAAAATTGCTTAAACAGATTATTAATCTTTAACTGAAGTAGTAAAGTTTGGAATGTTGAGCCTAAGCCCTACATGTTATTGAGTTTTGAATAAGCAATAGCTATCCTCAACTGTGAAAATGTGTGCTGTTTTGGTGCTGACATTGAAAGTTACAAAACAAGTTGGTTTTGACCACAACCCCGCCCACTGGCACATTTCACAAGGCGGAAAGGCCGCTGTTTAAGGGTGCCCCCACGGTTCCATATTACTACTTACTAGTACTGATTACTGACTCTGCAGCTCGCCCTTTTGCTCACGGGTCGAGACTGATTCCGATCCAACTTGCTTTCACAATTTCCACTTCCATACCAATTAGCATCATCTTTAAATTCTGATTACTATTAGGCTAGGTTTTGTTTTAAGAATTGAGACTTTTGTTTCTCGTAATAAGAGATTGGTGGTAGGTTTAGATTGTTTGAAAACAATGATACGCTTCATCTTATCCGACTTTGAATATAATCACACCCATGTAACTACTTAGGCATCAAGCGTTTTAAGAAAACCAGTATTACAAGTAACACAAAGTTGCCGTCTTAAAATTTCATGTTTTGAATTATAAATTTTGTAAAAGATTTTCTTGTATATCTGTTGGCAGCCTCCTGCAGTGATAACGGTAGTGCTGAAGATCGGTATGCACTGTGAAGCATGCGCTCATGTTTTGCGCAAGCGAATCCGGAAGATCAAAGGTATCCCCGGTCATATAGTTCAGTCACACTCAAAACAAAAGGGAACACATTTTCTCACTTATATATATATATATATATATATGTATATATGTATATCACAGGCATAGAGTCAGTAGAAATGGACGTGGAAAATGATCAAGTTATAGTAAAAGGAAGCGTAGAGCCGACAAATCTGGTGGAGCACGTATACAAGAGAACCGGAAAGCAAGCAAGCATAGTGAAAGGCGAAGAAAAGAAGGAAGAAGAGAAGAAAGGGAAGAAAAAGGAACAAGAGACGAAGAAAGAAGATGAGAAAAAGGGTGACGAGATCAAGCCAAGTGAATATTTCCCATCCAAGTATTACTCGGACTTGGAGTATCCTATTCCTATTCCTATTCCTATTCCTATTCCTATTCCTCCCCAGTTTTTCAGCGATGAGAATCCAAATGCTTGCTCTCTTATGTAATTCTTATACGTATTAGCCATGCAATTTTGCTATTTGTAATAACAATTTCACAAACACATGTGAGTGCTTAATTGTGACATATGCTGTGTAATTATTTGTCATCTTGAGTTTTAGGACGATGTTAAGGACAGTTAGCTGTAATATTGTTTTTATATACTCCAATTAAAGTATAACCAAATCTATATTTGAACATACTAAAAGTACCAAAACCAAACTGACTTGGGGGAATCTTTAGTTTAAATTTCATGGGGACCCAAATACTTAAATACAAATCATAGAAACAAGATCAGAATGTTTAGAAGTTTCCAATGGTGATTCCTTCCTAGGCTATAGTTAAAAGAAGTCCACGACGGCATAACATCTCTACTTACTGATAAATTATATCAACCACAATCATGTGATCACCACAGACTACAAGATTCCATATAGGGACTCCCGTCTTATACTACCGCTGCACGGGTTTGTACAGCACCACAGTAACGTACTTGGCCAGGAATCGATGAGTCGAACCGAGTGCCACCACGGGTTGGCCGCTCTTCCCCTTCTGAATATACAGATGATTGAGGATTACATGCTTTGGTCTTGACAGAGGAGGTGGTATCTCCATGTGAGATGTTGGCAGATTGAGCAGCGGCAGTTGTAGGTGCGGAGGAACGAGTGGTGGCTCCTTAGCAAAATCTTCAGCTCCAAGCGGCAAATTACAGTAACTTGACTCGGGAGACTGGGGAGATTCAAAACTAGATATACTTTCGATATCTTCTGGAACATAATCCTGCAGGGTATTAATTCACATTTTCCATTTCTAAGTAGTAAGTCGAGGAAATGAAGGAAGACAGAAGCCAAAATACAAGCAAGAACGCATATTAATGCTCCTGTGCATCAGCGGAGTGGCAACTGTGCATCAACATTAACACTTGCATACGGAGTTGGTTATAACCAAAACCTTTGCTATGAATATTAATATACCAATATAGTAGAACGTACAAAAAGTGAATGTTATAGCCAAGTGAGAGTAGCTGCTTTTGATCACATGTGGAGCAAAATGCTTTGATGCTTTTGCTTAGCAATATATGAATCTCAACCGTAACAATAATGTCGGCTTGATAAGCCGAGGTTATAAGTATCCATAGCTGCCAAGGAATGAATTTATTCCAAGCCAAAAAAAAAAATTGAGACTGATAGCTCAGTAGAAAAGTTTTCCGAAGAATGGAATTCACCTCATAAGGACAAGAGTGGATATACTCATGGAACACGCTCGTATTCTAAGAAAACAAATAGTTGGGACTTGGGAATCCTAAAACTACAGATACCAAACTAATAACAACATAAAGACAAAAGGAATATACCTGCAAGTCCAAAACGTTGTTAGCATTGCCAACACCATCTTGAACCCATGGCAAGTCAGGGGCATACCTCCACTGTCCATCAACAATGAACTTATACTGGTAAACACCTGATGGTAACACTTTCATGATAGTGAAGTCTTTTCCACATCTCTGCAAAGGAATTCTGATCAAGATGGCAAGTAAGTTAAATGTCGGACCTGCAATAGCAGTTCTATTTTTCTTTCGATAAAAAATGTAGAAGGAAGTGAATATCTAGAACCTTGTCTTCCAGTTATCCCATGATCCCTCAACAGAAACTTCTATGCCACCATAGCTCCATGTAATCATTGTTGGAATTCCCTTCTCGTTGCAGCCAATGCCATCCTCATATCCTATTGTACTCTGCAACCATGACTGGTTTGATGTCTGCATCTCGTCAGGCCTTTGTAAAGGAAGAACTGGAACCTGGGATGAAAGAAGGCACAGCGAATAAAATTGGCAGCTTTTACAGAGAAATGGATGCATGTTACCATACCAGCATACTGGAAAACAGCTACCTACAAATACATACAAGTTCCTAACTCTCGTGATGACCCAAAAACAGATCAAACTAGAAAACTAAGAAAATAACAGAATTGAGAAATCTGTCGATGTGGCATGTGATGGGCTTAGGCTTAAAGAGATCTGGGGCAGGACTTGGATTATAAAGAGAAAAAGGGTTTTAGGATTTGGAGCTCAATATGAATAGTGAGCAAAAATGTGACAACGAAATGCAGGATTATTACATATGGAAATGGTGGGAAGGCTATGGCATGTTTGAAGGGATTAATAAGAATTAAAAGTGAAGCAAAATTGAACACCAAGAGAATTATCTAAACTCTAAGCTAAATTGTTCAAAAGTCAGTAGCTTGCAGATTTTGCAAGAAACTACATATTGCCCACTATAGCCTACATGCTAAGTACTGCATAAACTGCTAACAAAGTCTGCATCAAGACAACCTATAGATCAGGTTAGTTTTACCCATAATGAACCTCAAGGCTTAAAGTTATAACAGGAAAATTCATCTGGCATGCATCAATGAAGAACTATACCATTTTCTGCCGCAGAGAGCATAGACAGCAGAATCGATAGAGTGACCAGATTTTATGATCATTCACATTATACACAGTTTCAACATAAGTTCTCTCTCTACCTGAGGGCCTTTGAATACATATAAGTTCTCGCAAAAAGTTCAATGACACGAGCATTATAACAACCTAATAGCATCTCTTTAAATTGAAAAAACAAAGAGATCGCACTAAGACTCTCCACCAAAATTGCAACATGCACACACACACACAAAAGATCTAACATGGAACTTATCAAAGGAATTAGATAATCATTATATTTGTCTTAATTTTATACATTGAACATATATACATGATATGAAGCCAGATTCCCATGCAACAAAATCAAAACGCATTACATGAAATCTAAATCCCCAGAAAAGCGTACCTGAGGAGTAAACATGAAAGGAGAGTGGGTGGATATGGGACTGTGAGGAGGCGAGTGACCCATGGGTGCAGCCAAAGTTTCGAGAATATTGTTACCCTTTTCTTCTTCTTCAATCCCTGATGGGCTGTTACTCCCATCTTCTCTTCCATTCACATTCCCCATTTTTTCTCTCTATAAAATATTAAAATCAATTATTGTTTCTTTATTGATGATCAATTTATCACCTTTTCTTTTAAATATATAATTAACAAGGCAAAATAAAGAAAACCCAAACTCCCACCACTCGCAGAATCTCACAATTGATTCATAATTCCCCCATTATAACAGATGCCCATAATTTTTATAAAAAAAAAAAAGATGAAGAAGGGGGAAACCCAGATGCAGAATTGGGAAAATCTTGTACAAAATTAAAGAAAAATGAAGGTCACGTCATCGTTTGACAAAGTCTTTAGATTCGCAGTTGGTTTTGGCTTTGGTTTGAGGTTTAGGGCTATAAAACTATGAGCTTTTCCCCTCTCCTCTGTCTCTCTGTTTCTAATGCCTAATGCCTGGCTTACCCTTTCTCCTTCGTTTTTGAGCTCTGCATTATATAATATCTATTTTTACATTCTTCACTTATTACACTTTCTTTTTTTCTTTTGAAACTATAATTAATTATTACACTTTCTTTAAATCAAAATCACTTTACTTTTATAATTAATTATTGCACTTTCTTTAAATGAAATTCGCTTTACTTTTAAATTGGGTCCAAATAATGCAAATCCAAATGATATTTTGGGTTTTAGAAGACTTTGGGAGATATTTTGGAATCTACGACATCTGCAGGTGGTGACTTCACCTGATTTTATCTTGAATTGATAAGAAAAAAATATTAAATTATTACAAGTTAAGGGGAAGTTGCCACCTGCAGATGGCGTCTTCCCCAAATCGCCATCTGCAGGTGGCGATTTCATCATGCACTGTAGATTTTGTCGTAGATTTCAAAATATTCCTTAAAATGCCATATTTCCCCAAATTTTAAATCCATTTGCCCTATTTGCCCAAAGCTGCCCCAAAGATCCTCGTATAATAATTCTATGTAATATTTTTTTTGAATATAGTCACTGAATTTTTATTATAACTATAAAAGATATTACAATTACAACGCATCTAGGAAGAAAAATAATGGGACTAATCTACCAAAAATTTTTACAACCCAAAACAAAGAAAAGTGAAAAACTTCTATGAAGATAAGCATATCATCAAAATTCAGAAACTTCTTAAATCTCCTTGTCTCTATTCAATCGAGACGCGTAACGGATGAAAAAGGAGTGATGAGCAATCCAAACTATCAGGCAGAATATTCCGCTACCCATGACTGGTTACATCGGCAAACAGCAGTCAACTGAGTGGGGATCTAACTTTGCATGACCACCGACAAAATCATAATCAGAAACTAGCGCCGGTAAAAATCTCTATGCGAGCAACGATCGACAGCTAGGGTATACTGAATCATGCCACAAGGACATATGAAACAAACCACAAAAACAAAGAAAACATGTCACAAAGACAGAAGAAAACACGTGTCACAAGGACAGATAAAACATATGCCATAAGGGCAGAGTTTCTTATTAAAAAATAAAAAACGAGAGCAAAACAAGAAAATAATAAACACCGGCGATCGACAACCAATATCTAATTGATTGTCGATCGCCGGCTAACGCAAAAAAATTAAAGAAACTTGCATGCGGCGCAGGGTTATTAGAGAGAAAAAAAATTAGGGTTGTTAGAGAGAAAAAAACTAGGGTAAATCTAGATGAATCCAATAATTCTATGTAATATTATATTCGAATTAATGAGCTAATAAGATAAATATTAATAATTATGCAAAAAAAATTTACCCTACAATCCTTGTTATAAAAACGTTAAAATAAATATCATCATTTAATTTAATTATTATTACATATTGTGTAATAAATATTAAGAAAAAAAGGATATTGTCACGGCCCAAACCTTTTGGTCCGAGACAGTTGCGCAAGGATCCGCCCAAGGGGTTCAAAGCGGATCATCGGACTTGCCAAGACCACCAGACTTGGCCCAACACTTGGAGAATGCTAGAGAGCCCGATCACACTAGCTATTCGGAAATGGCAGGAGACATGAAGTCAAACGAGGAATCTTTCCATATCTAGTGTGATCAACTATCTGAGGAAAGAAACCTACTAATTGATGTAATTAGGTAGGATTTGATATTCTTTCCTATATTAGAGATTCTTGTAAGGATTTGGGCTAATCCTGGCCATCCATGTAAATCGATCCGGACCATTGATTGGGTGAGAGCTCAACTATAAATAGAGAGCCTCCCACTCTCATTTACATCATCCAATCATCTCATTCCATTCATTCTCTCATTTGAGAAGAGTAATAAGACTCTAAGGCCTTTACTCTAGTTCTCCTCTTGTTCTTTCAATTGTCTTCGTTTCCAAAGCTCTTCGAGCTAGTTGCCTCTCGAGTGGCTAAGAGTAGCCACCATAGTGCTTAAAGCGCTTCCGCATCCATCGAAGCCTGGAGGGCTTGTCTGAGCCGTTGCCGAGCAGGAGTACTCGCAAGGCTGGTTGAAGGCTTACTTAGGCGCGAGAATCGACCGATTAGCATCAAAGGCGTCTAAGGCCGCACGGATCACTAGGGTTGAGCCCTAGCCCCGTGACAAGTGGTATTAGAGCGAGACAAAGGGGCTTGCGTTCGAGCCTACTTGGTGTTGCAGTCAAGTTAGGCGAGGATTTGCATTCGAACTAGTCAAAGTGAGCAAGCTAGTTCGTGGCAAAGAAGTGACTGAGATGGCATCACAATGGAGAAGAATGGCAATGAACGAGGTAAAAGATTTCATTGAGGATCTCGATGATAGAACGTTCACTCTCAGGTCCGAGATAGTGGACTTGTCCCAAAAGGTGGATTCCTTCAAGGAGGAAATCACCAAAGAGACCCAAGAATCTCTCAACTTGAAGATTGAACAGATCAAACGACATTTCGAGTGGTTACCGTCGTTGATGAAAAGGGTATGTAGGCTTGAAGAATCCGAAGAGGAAGCCAAGCAAACCCAAGGTGTTTTTGAGTCCCGCCTTAACCAAGTAGAGTCCATGGAGGGCCGGTTCAAGGACGAGACCCGACGAGTTCTCAACGAGTTGGTGAATGTTCGAGGGAGTAATGCTTGCGAAACCGAGGTGAAGGCTTTACGGATCAAGGTGAATGAGCTCAAGGAAGAGCTACTCAGTTGCAAGAGTGTAATGAGTGAATGGGGTGCACTTGCCACCATCTTCAAGGGACTTAGGTCTGGGACGAAGCTTTCATTGGAGCAAGGAGGTGCCCAGATTCGGGAGGCCAATGATGCGGCCGAGACGTCCAAACCCACGACGAGTGACTGTGGGAATGGCGAGGCTAAGTCCGTGCCAAAGAAGAAGGCGAGCAGGAAGATGAAGTGCTACTTCTGCGATGGCCCACATGTGATAAGGAGCTGTCCCGAGAAGAATCGCCTTGCTGCACTCATCAAGAAAGAAGATGAGCCAGAAGGGGGAGTAACGCAACTTGGCGCAATTGCGAGTGTCAATAAGCCAAGGAAAATCCAGGGTGCGACTACGAGTGCCAAAGTAGTCAAGCCAAGGTCGAGCCACGGTGTAACAGCAAATGAGAAAGCCGTCAAGCCGAGGGTGAAGAAGAAGCAATTGGAGTGCTACCAGTGTAAGGGGCCTCACAAGTTGCGAAGATGCCCAGTCCGAGCCAAGGAGTCCAAGATGAGGGACAAGCCCGAGGGAAGCGAGGCTACAAAGCTTGATTCGAAGCCGTCTAGTTATGCCAAGGCCAAGGGAGATCGAAAGCAGAAAAAGGTGAACATATCCAAGAATGCTAGGAGAGTGCTTACCGAGGATGTTCGGGGAAAGAACATCGCTTTTGAGACCAATAGAGCGTCGAAGGGGGCCAAGCCGAGGGACATTGCAACCGGGGAGACACCACCCATGGGCAAGGTAGGGAACGAGCGAAGGACTTCGGGTAAGAAGTGCCTACGCAAGAGGAAGCACCGAACTTCGAGGAAGAAGGGTCGATGCAAGAAGAGTGCACCAAACTTCAAGTTAGAGGGGCGAGTGCAACGAGGGGCAACGGACCTTAGGCAAAAGGTGCCGATGCGTGCAAAGAACTTCGACGATGGAGGTTCGATGCAAAGGGGGCCAGACTTCGTGGAGACAGAAGGGATGACCCATTTTAGAGTAAATGCAACCGAGAGAAAGGTACATCTCAAACACAACTCTAGTATTTTTGAGTTTGATTTGCCGAGTTTGATGAGCGTAGGTCGAGTTGGACCTAACCATCGGTGCGGGAGAGACAAAGCTTGGAGGAGACCTTTCAGAGTTCTAAGGAGCCAAACTGATGGGCTGACGAGTCTGAGAGCTCGTCCGGTGTTCAATATGGTGACACCCAAGACTTTGCCGCGAGATCAAGGCAAACCAAGGCTTGTAGGAGAAAGCTCCTACAACGGCGATGTGTCCAAAGGCGTCATAGCACGCGACATCACTTGGAGGGATGAGTCAGAGCGAGCAGTCCTTATGGGAGGACATGAGCAAGCTGAGACGTCGAGAAGCCACCAAGACGATGTGAGTAATGGTGCAGAGGATCGAGGAATTCCATGGCGGCAGGAGCCGAGGCGAGCAGTTCATATGGGGGAACAGCACCAAGCCGAGGCAACAAGTAGCATCATCCAAGGAGGCTCTACCCAGGATCGTTCTAGTGCAGCGATGAGGGCGTCGCCAAGTTCAGTGGGGGAGAATGTCACGGCCCAAACCTTTTGGTCCGAGACAGTTGCGCAAGGATCCGCCCAAGGGGTTCAAAGCGGATCATCGGACTTGCCAAGACCACCAGACTTGGCCCAACACTTGGAGAATGCTAGAGAGCCCGATCACACTAGCTCTTCGGAAATGGCAGGAGACATGAAGTCAAACGAGAAATCTTGCCATATCGAGTGTGATCAACTATCTGAGGAAATAAACCTACTAATTGATGTAATTATGTAGGATTTGATATTCTTTCCTAGATTAGAGATTATTGTAAGGATTTGGGCTAATCCTGACCATCCATGTAAATCGATCCGGACCATTGATTGAGTGGGAGCTCAACTATAAATAGAGAGCCTCCCACTCTCATTTGTATCATCCAACCATCTCATTCCATTCATTCTCTCATTTGAGAAGAGTAATAAGACTCTGATGCATTTACTCTAGTTCTCCTCTTGTTCTTTCAATTGTCTTCGTTTCCAAAGCTCTTCGAGCTAGTTGCCTCTCGAGTGGCCAAGAGTAGCCACCATAGTGCTTAAAGCGCTTCCGCATCCATCGAAGCCTGTAGGGCTTGTCCGAGCCGTTACCGAGCAGGAGTACTCGCAAGCTGGTTGAAGGCTTACTTAGGCGCGGGAATCGACCGATTAGCGTCAAGGACGTCTAAGGCCGCACGGATCACTAGGGTTGATCCCTAGCCCCGTGACAATATCGTGATACTATTTAAAAAATAACTATATATAATTGAGCTATTGTTTTTGATTATATTATTTTTACTATAAAACCTATTGTCTTTTATTTAATATGAATTAAATAACTTATTTTTCAATAAATAAATAAAGTGATATTTAGATTATTAGAATTTTGTTCAAACAAACAATTTTAAAAGGGTTATATTATGAACAGCAAAGGCTTCATTGGCAATGTCATGCAAAGAATTATTATCCATTTATGAAGTCATAAATATTTGAAGAAAAAGACTTAAGAGCAAGAGGAAGCCCAGGTTAAAGGGGTGGTCCATAAGTGGTGAAGCAATTAGGTGGGAAGGAAATAGGAATCGAATCCGAGCCCGCGTGTGGTGTACTGCAGGGTTAATAATAAAGTTGATGGAACACATATATTTGATGATTACAAAGGCCCATTTCTCTGATTCACATATACAATGATTATTTGCCTTTACTAGTCATACCATTACCATTTACCACCACATCAATGCTATTTTGTTCTCTTTTATCAACCATTCTTCATTTGGTACACTGCTCCGGTTTCTTGCTTCTTCTCATCCATGAAAGATCCACCGATGTTTGTTAGGTTCAAGAGTTTGGAGTTTGATGTTTCGATTTCACATATTATTATGTACGGAGAAAACGATACTTCAATTTTCTTTTCTTTTTTAAGGGTTCAATGCAATTTGACTTCATAATTAGCCCTATATTCCCCAGCAATATTCATACACTATCAATATCCAACAATAATATGAAACCAAGTTTTATTTCATTTTGAAATCTTACACCACATTGGACAAAACGTCAAAAAAATGTTAAATATTGACTCATTTTATTTGATCATTGTTAATATACGAATGGGTTAGCCAAGGTTGGTGGTTCACCTCGTTAAGACGAGATGAAGAACTGCATAATAAGACGATTCAATGATGGTCAAGTGGCGGTGCTTGAAAAATAGTTAAAAGTTAATATTGAATGAAAATAATATAAGAGCTCAAGATTTAGTTTTTTTTTTCTCTTAACCTTTATCTGGGAATTTATATCATGTTATTTAGATGTCACATGGTGATCAAGAACTAGTTAACCGGTTTAAGTAGGAAATGAGATTGGACTAACTCAGTGTCATGATAAAGATTAAGCTCATTTGTCATGCTATGAATGATGTAGTAGCTGAGATAAAATTCATTGATTGATATGTATGTTTGTTGCATAAATTATAACAAATTTTAAGATTCACATTGAAATTTATAAGATGCATGAAGAGGTGTACTTATAAAAGAAGTTGAGCTTGACACATGATCTTCAAAGGATCTCAGAAATATGAACCGCAGTAGTTATTTGAAAACGATATAATATTAATATTAAATTTAATTTAATAAAAGAAGGGAGAAGTAAAAGAATTTAAAATTTCAAAAACATTTTAAAATCTTATCTCAAAGTAAGCGGAAGTTTAAAAAAAAACTAAAAAATTTAACTTGATTTTATTATATAAAAAGGAAGATTGTAAAACTAAAGTTTGATTTTGATATAACAAATTGTTTAAAGTCTTATTTGAAAAAGAACACAATTTTTTAAGTATTTCAAAGACTCACAATTGACAATAATTTTCAAGAACAAAACTAAGCCAAAAATCATAAAATTTTCGTTTTAAGCAAAATTCAACATTCAATTTATTTGCGTTTGATTGTTGATCTTAAAGAAATAGGGAAAGAATCTATTTTGGTGAAAGCTTGTTTTTCACCGATGTTTTAAGATGAGATGAAGAACTGCAGAGTTAAGATTTTTCCAATCTTTTCATTTATTATTCACGTTAGTGGTGGTGCTTGGGAAAAATGATTTTGAAAAGAGTTAATATTAAATGACCGAAAATTATGTAAGAGCAAAATCAAGATTTATTTTCTCTTGTTTTAACCTCTATATATCGGGTATTTTATATCATGTTATTTTAGATGTCATATGGTGATCAAGGATTAGTTGGTTTGTTTAGTTGGGTTTGGAAAAAGTAAGAAATATATTGATTGATGTCAACCACCCAAACGGTTAGACATCAATAAAGAAAACAAGCTCATTTGTCACAACAACTATTGATCAAGTCAAGCACATTCAAGAAAAATCCAATTCAATTGATTTATCAAACTCTTGTAACCAAATTTGAATTTTTATTATAATCATCTTTTATCAATTTGGTTGATGAACTTGTATCTTGGGCAAAATTTTACCTTTTAGGTATATTTTCAATTTGTCAACACTTCTTTGTATTAGAGTGAATTTGAAATTGGGTAGAAAGCTTTGATTTCCCTAAGCCTAGAAAATTTCATTAAATTGTTGAAATCCTTGGTGGAGAGCTAAGGTAGTGGATGTAGAGCTTGTTAGAAGCTTGGACCACTCTAAAATTCTTGTGTCCAATTTTTTATCTTTCCATTTTCCTCCCTTCACAATTTTAATTGCCAATTCACCCCCTCTTGGCTAATTGCCATTGTTTGATCATCTCAACAATTATACATAAAATAAATTATTTTTAAAATATGTTTGTGTGATTACATGATAGTATTTGTTCAAATTTGTTTAATATTAAATTGAATGTATATTACCTGGATGAAATACATAAAACAAATTATTAACTTGTCAAAATTTATAGGGATAAACATTAAATTTATGCATTAACTTTAATTCAATACATTGGATATGAACTTTGACTTGGTTCAATATACACATAAAATTTTGATTTGAACTCAAGTAACATTTTTTGATTTGTCAACACAATTTCAAGTAGTTAAAAATTTTGGCATCCAAAAAGTTTTAAATACATCTCTTTTGAAATTTTTCAAAAAAATAAAATAAATACATCTATTTATTTTATATTATAATAATATAATTACATATATTTGCGATAGATAATAGTAATTGATGTCATGCTCATAATTATTATAGTAATAAGTGAAAGTTGATTTAAATACAAATTTTATATATATAGTTTTACAAAATTATAATTCAGTTATTACTTTTACATTACATATTTAACTAAAGTTCATCTATAATCTCAAAATTTATAAATATAAATACTTTAAATATAATTACAACACAAAAATATACAGACTGTCAAATACACGAATTATCAAAATTATCTTTAAACATAATATTTTTGACATTTTTAGTCATTTTCATTTAACCCATGAAAATAACATATTTAATACATGTAAAATATTGCTATATACATCACTATATATATATTGTTATGCATTAGAGGCAGATAATTTTCAGTTTTTAAAACTCAATACTGTGACTGTAGCGCCATCTAAATGAGCCATGCACGTGCCATATATATCCCTTGTTTAAACTATTTGTTTTGCTGTATCGGTAGTCTTTGCCATGCATGATTTCAAAGGTTTAGATGTGATGTGCTGGAACTTTATTTTTCCAGCAGTGTACGTGCGGATACCATTTTCGACCGACGAAAGCCTCAGCAGCTTGTGTTTCTTTACCAATGATGGACGGCACGTCGACTTCTTTGGTATTCGAATAATTTTAATTAAACATATTTTTTCCAAATTGGTAACTCCGTGGAGGTGCGATGGAAGATCGATCATAAAATCTCCGTATTTATCTGTTGTTGCTTGTGTTGTGCCCGATTTGGTTTTGCATGGAGTTTCACATTTAACGGCTACCATAGCCCCTATACATGAAGAATTAAACATTAAAAACTAAAAAAATGACGTAGCAAGTAAAGAATATGTACAGTTATAGAAACAGCCTATCTCGACTTTTAACACTTCAACAAATTAAAAACTCAACAAATGATCGATCACACACAAAAAATAATTTTATATATCAATTCGATTAATAAATTAAATAATTGATTATTGTAGACTTTATGGAGTAATTAATAGAATCAAACTGTCCACTTTTTTTTAGAAATGAATTCATACAATAAATAATAAAATTAATGTGAAGTGATGTGTTTGACTTCTCATTAATTAAATTAAATTAAATTAAATAATGATTAATGCAATTCATGTCAATTGCGATATTGCATTATTTTTGTGGAGCCCAGATGTTTACATCTTACATGAATGTTTTGGGCCTTGTCCTCATGTAATCTTTCAGTAAATTATAAGATAATTATGGCATTTTTCATTCAAATAAAATAAATTAAAATATATTAGATTTTGTCATATTTATGATACAATTGTATTGAAATGCTTTTTATATATATATATATATATAAGAAATTAAAATTTGATTATAGTTGAATGGAAAAAGATTTGTATACAAATCCATTATTGACGATTTTGATCTAGTAACGATTTCTATATTGTTTTATTTAAAAATTATATAGAAGTATAAAATGATACAAATTAAATGGAATATTGATTTATATTTTAAAAAAATATTTTTTCAACTGAGTATATGCATAATTTCACGTGTTTATATTTCACACTTTCACTAAATTTGACTATAACAAGAGATGAATAATTGAAGATAGAAATTTTTCTAAAGACCAAAATTGAATTATAATTTTTTTATAAAATTTAACATTGTATTAACTTATAACTTCAAATTTTTTTTTTTAAAAATAACTAAATCACAAGTTTATCATTTAAATGATCAATATGTATTTTTTTGTTATATGTTAACTTACAATTTTGAAATTTCTAGAGAGACATATATGGTTTACAATTTTAAAGGGGCTAAGGCCTCTATCTGCCGCAACTTCACCTAGATAATATATGTTAAAATAATTTCATTTTTAACTCTTATTAATGTATCATCGTTAAATTTAACAACAATAAATAAAATCATTGTCCATAAATTAAATAAAAATCCATACTTTATAAACTCATTTAAGAAATTCAAAAATGTTGATTGAATTTTGTAGAGAATATTGTTTTAACAAATTCTAATTTAAATCCTAATACTGTCTAGATCCTATTTAGAGAGGAAGGAAAGGGTGTGTTTTAAGGAAATGAAGAGAGTGCTCCTAATGTTTAAAATCAAGTAAACAAGATGGAGTTGAGATCTACTAAATAAATAAATACGAAGAAAGACAAATTATCCATATTCATGTCTTTTTTAAAGATTGCTTCCTTTTGCGGTTTTAAGACAAAACTGTGGTGACTTCCCACCCGATTGGACGTCCAAATTTCTTTATTCCCAAGTTTGTTTGATATTGCAACTGCTGAAAACCCAGATGAATAGGATACTACAACAAGAAGGCAACTTAAACGACACTTTAGAAATGACGATATAGTATCAACAGATTTCTTAGTTTAAGGTGCAACCCAAATCCTAAATAATAGGAGTATGACCGAAGATCAACCTTGGATTTTATAAACAAAGTTTCCAGGATTCATAACTATTGTTTGATTCGACAGTCTATTGAAGGAAGACATGTTGGCGTTATGCTCCCACAAGTATTGATTCTAAAATTCAGGCTAAACCTTTCAAGCTAAGCCTAAGCCTAAGAGTGGTGATATATGTGGATAAACCAACAACAAAATCAGGCAGGACTAGGAAGATGATAAAAATCATAGGATATGGAGTAATATGAAAAAGGCAGAACTGAAACCTGAAATGGGCGATGAACGGAGTTGAGGTTGTGGTCGTGAATGGAGGTGGCAAGCTTCACAAACAACTGAGCCGGTAACGAGGACGGTGGATAGCTTCTCCTCGCCATATCCAGCCATATGCACCATCTCATCTCTGCTCGACAACTCGTATAATATTGGCTTCTTAATCACCATTTCCGACGCCACTGCCGTTAATGAAATCTGCGAAACAACCATCATCGTCATCATAGCCTGCAAAATGTTTCTCATCATCTCCTACTTTGAATTTGATCACCCTGTGTTTCTCAAACTATACGTTGCTTATAGTTATATCAGCTCAGGGACAAATGAAGATTAATAGAGAGAGAGACTCATCAGCAGCCGCTTTATATTACGTAAAACAAATAATAATAATAATAATAATAATAATAGGGTCAATAATAATAATAATAATAATAATAATAATAATAATAATAATAATAATAATAAAGGGTCAATAATGTGATTTTTTCCCATCTACCCATTTTTTTTAAATTTTAAAAAATTTTTTTATTTAAACAAAAATTTTGTTAAAAAAAAATTTATTTATAAATTTTTAATAATTTTGAGAGATTTAACAAAATAATTAAAAACTTGAGAAAACTTAATTAAAAATATTCAAAATTTTGAGGCTTAATATGAATTTTTAAAAATCTTGAGGAGGCCAAATTAAAATTTTGAAAATTTAAACTTATTATTAAATTTCTTTTTTTTTTGTTGGCATGTGTAATGAATTTTTTTTGTTTAAATTTAATATCTAATCTCAATACCTTCATAAATCATTATTGTTGTATTTAAAGAGGAGTTAAAGATAAAAAAAAAAAGAGAAATTAATTTTACATTAATTTATTTAAATTTAAAAACTCAAATCCTAAACAATAATCTTAAAAAACTAAAGTATTTAAACCCTAAAAGATGAATTAAAATATTATTACACTACAAATTTTAAAAATCCTAAACTAAAACCCTAATTGAATTGTAAAGACTATAAATCAATGATTAAAGTCGATGCTTGCAAAACATGTTAATGATATTAACAATGCAGTTGAAAAATGATGATAAATTGGATTATTTAGAAGGGTGGTTTTGGTAATATATATAAAAGATGAAGGCAAAAGGAACGTAAGTCAAACTGAGAGACGTATATGTTGGATTTGGAATGAAGGGATTACATGGGCAGATCAACTGTGAAGTTGGTAAGAGCCGGAGGGACGATTAACTGTTGGTTGGTTGGTTGCCTACTCCTATCATGTAATATTGGTCTAAATATGGGTTTTGTTCCTCTACTATGTTAAAATTCGAGATATAATCCCTTTATTTTTATTATGTTCAATTTGATAACTCCAACTAGTTGTTTAAGATTAAAGTAATAATGTATTTTTTGTTATTCAATCACATAGTCAAGATAAAATATTTCATATTATCATTTGCACCAACTACTGGTGTTATCAATTTAGATCTACTAGTACTCGCATAGTCACCGCCTGATTAGGATCTAAATTTCATTGTCTTAAGTATAAGGATTAAAAATATCAAATTAGAGAACAATGACTAAATGTATAACTTACTAATAGTACAAGTACTAATGCAAACATTTGACCAATATATATAAGGAGGCTTGACCGGGAAGAACAAGTTCCCAACCATTGTTTTAGTCTCCATATTTTCAAGCCTGCCCCAACAATCATCCATCTGCAATTTTCTGTTTGAAGCAAAATCTATGAGCTTTAACCAATTTCTTACTTTGGGGATTGTTAATATATTATTAATTATAAAGCGTCGGAATTCCGGGAAAGGCGAAAATTGTGAAAAGTAGGTAAGGTGAAGTTTAAACCGGAGATGGAGTTGGTAAGCTGACACATTATCTGCAAAAGAGAAAGATTGCTTCCTAATTTTCTATTACTCTTTCCATTCTTTCAAACATACCCATACCTCAATTATAGCTTTACTCCTCGGTTTCATATTCCACATCTTAAAAGTTGCATTTGTATCATATATATTTGGTGTTACAATAACTTGTAAGATATTACATGTATGAAGTTTGTAGGGAAATTTATAAGAATATATCAACTGATAAGTGCTGTATATCTCTCTCCTTCCAATAACCGAAACCTGGTGAGGTGAATGGGCCAACTGATGAGCTCTTGACTCTTGAGTGCCCTGTGATATGCTTATTAGTCGCACTACTTGACAAGGGTGCGCATCATTCATCAACCAAATCAACAACTATTTATACCTCTATAAGAGACATGCGTCATTTGTTCTTGACCACCAATGGTGCAGCCGAGTCATGGTGGTCCAAAGTGATGACAACCTCATCCCACGACAAGGTCACACCTGCTGACATGGACTTGACAGCCATGCTCAACTTTTGATCAAATTTGATAAAATAGATAAAGACAAAATATCCAAATCTAAACTATGAATGAATCATTCATCTACTTATGGATCAGAAGGAAAGAATCTTTATACGATGTTGGCTTAAAGATAGCAGCATTTGTGCTTGTACAAGTCAAAAGAATTTATTTATGAATTTTACAAGTTGAATCCTTGCCCTATGTATAATTTTAGGTGCAATAAACCAGGACTCACTGCCCTTAGAGGTCACGAGTGTTGAAGCACATATAGTTCTTTTCATCCGAGAATGCCCAAGAGGTAGGCACAGGAGAAAATCCGGAATAGTTTTATTTCTTTGCCAAGCATATGTCAACAATGTATTTCAAGAGCTCGTATTTCTGAACAAATGGCTGCAATGCGTATTCTTCAAACGGCATCCACTGCATAAAAAAATAGAAAAAAATCATGAGAGGTTTCATCAAATCCAGACTATTTGCTCATATAATCATGAGAGGTTTTTGATGTTATTTCAAAATTACATATACTTGGAAATATAAAGACAAACCTTGGCTGCCTCTATCTCAGTTTCTTGCATCTGAATTTCAGACGAAAGTGGTTCCAGCAGGCATAGGAAGAATATATTCGACTTATCAAAGAATGCTTTGTGACTTTGTCTGTAAATAATGGAAGCGAGAGAAACAAGAACCAGTGGTTACCGAGCAAAGATCACTTCATTTGCAGACCCTGTCAGGATTTGGGGTGAAAACCCAACTGTTTGTGTACAAAGTGCATATTCTGCTCCTAAAGATAGTTAATACACACACATGAAAGATGATTTATCTAGTGGCCTTGACGAAGCATTCATGACATACAACTAGTATGATTTAGAAAGGTTGATTTCAATGTAAACTGGAAGACCACATGCTTGCGTTTCTGTTTCAGTATCAATGCTAATACAGATTTCATACCTGAATGCTAGTACTTCGATAAATTTTGTATCAACCTGAGTCGGCAAAAAAACCAAAGATATTCAAATCATTTATAAACATAATACATCGTATCATAATAATAAAGTGCAATTACTTGTCATATATATGTATGTATTGAATAACTGTTACTAACTGCTGTCTCTTCTTTGACTTCTTGAACTGCAACTGCGCATATATCTTCTCCCTGGAGATAAAATAGTTCAAGAAGGGGAAAATATACACCCTACGCTATTATGTCTAGAATCCCCTGATACACATACCTCATCCACAACTCCTGTAGGGAACTTCCACACACCTGTACCCCGAAATCGCCCTGTGTTCTCTTGAACCACTAAAACCTATGATCGAGATATGCAAACCACAAATTTGGAATTCATAATAGTGTTTCAAGTTCAGCAGCTGTACGGATAATACAACTTTATCTTGATAAGCACTTATTAGAGACGGGGAGAGAGAGAGAGAGAGAGAGAGAGAGAGAGAGAGAGAGAGAGAGAGAGAGAGAGAGAGGGAAAGGGTGAGTTAGCATTCGGGAAGTAATAGCAGTTGCAGCTTTATGATTAGTTACATACTGAATATGGTGAAGGTGGGGGATGGGAGAGAATCCAGCCACTAATTCTTGAGAAACTCAAGGTGTCAAGGAGAGTTTTGGGGTGACTTTTCAACTATTTTCAACACGTAATATACATGGAATATTGCAGGTTGATTTGAGCATATAAAAAGCCATTTTCAACACGAAAGAACAAGGGATCATCATGATCCGTACAAAATCCATTTATCTAAAATTGTGTATATTCAACCAAGGGTGGGAGACAGGAGACGCAGTATACTATATACCAAGTGGAGAAGCTAAAAACTGCTAAACTACGAAGATCCTCGAGTCAAGAAAAAGCACAGAATATCAATTGAACCATACAAACAATACTATAGTTCTACAAATTGTAATTCCATGTATAATTTATTACCATCTATAAAAGTAAAAGAAAAAAACAAGTGTTTTGATAATACTTTGTTCCTAAGGCAAGATTAGCACAACTCTGAAGCACACTGCTTCAATAAGTTAATTTAACTCTGTCCCTTCCAAAGCACACTGTTGGTATTCATAGAGAAGCATAAATGAATAGCATTGGCATTAAAAAGAATTATGCAATTAAAACTATTTCAAATCATAGAAGACCTTTCATTCCAGTATAAATGAATACAAGTTAAAATTATCCATAATGAAATATCTTATGCGAATTGGCTATTGATAGAATCTATAAATAAATGACCAGCCACAAGGAAATGGGGGAATCACCTCTCTCTTTTCATTCATGACAAATGCACCAATGCCCACCCGATGTGAAGCATTTGCAGGAAGAGTATGTGTACCTTCAGGAATCCAATAACGAAGCATCAAGTAATTCGGCTCAGCATGGTGATACCAAAACCTTCCTGTGCATCAAAACAGTAGTAACATAAGATATGAAACAAAGAAATTTTAGAAGCGGCAGCTATCAAGCTAGTATTCAAAAGGGCTTTCTAGAAATCAGCTCGATTAGGTTGTAAATGTCATAAATCACCTTGAGAGCAGGTTCAACAAGATTAGCATGCTGAATAGGCAATTTGATCCACACACCTTTTTTCCCCTGCAAAACATGTTCTTACATGATTCATAGAGAAACATAGAACCGAACAAGAGATAAAACCTCTCAAGAAAAGGAACTATTGTTAAATGCCTAGAAAGCAGAAACTTTCAAGTTGTAGAATGGTCTACACTGGCTGTAAACCAGGAACCATTGTAGAAAGCAGATATAAAAAATGTAAAACATAAGGTGTTAATGAGTTACAAGGTCTTATTTCATTGTAAGAACTCAATGTTGACCTACTAAGAAGTTAAGAACAATGAAGGAAAGGACCAAAGGGTAAAGGCATCATCAGCCATTAACAAAAACATTAATGTAATAGTATAAACAAATGCATCAAATGCTATTGCAGATAAGTGCGTGCAGAGTGGTGGGCTGTTGCAGAAGCTTCATTTCAAACTTGGTAGTATGACATTGAATATGAATGAGATCAAGAGAACAAGAGGATAAGAAGAAAACCTGTTGTCGCCACTGTGCTACTGAAGCTCTAAGCATTTTAGTAAAGAGGGAAGACTCCAAGGGCTCTCTCACTTCAAAAACCACTCCTCCATACCTATAATTGACTGCATTACGTAGTTTAAAATCTTGCAATACTTGTTTATCTTTTTCATTCACAGGCGTTGAATTCGTTGATGCTGACATGACTCTGAATCTGGTCCTGGTTCTAAACCCAGCTGCAACAAATCAGAACATAATCGAAATTGAAAAATCATATAGTATTAGGCCCCCTTCTGATTTTGGGCGACAAATACTAGCCCATCCCACTCGAGCACCCTTGGCAGCCTTATCCTCACCCTTCCAATAGAACCGAGTGCAGAGCTGATTGATTCTCCTAATAACTGCTGCAGGAAGAACCAATTGTCTACTCCAATATTCTTGGATACTGAAAAGAACATACTAGATTAATTGAAGCCTGCCCGCATACGACAACTTGCTGGCCTGCCAACTTTGCAACCGAGCTGCAATTTTATCCAACAAGGGAGCACAATCCTGCACGGTAAGCCTACGAGCAACGAGAGGAATGCCTAAATATCTAACTGGCAGCTTCCCAATCTTCATGCCAGTCAACTCAGTTATTTCAGCAAGAACCCCCTCATCAACCCCAGAAGCAAAAATCTCAGATTTACTGGCATTAAGTTGCAGCCCTGAAAAAGCATAGAACACTTGCATAACCTCCCACACCCCAGAAATGGAATCCAGAGTACCCTTGGTGAAAACAAGAAGGTCATCCGCAAACATCAGGTTAGTAAGCTTAATCCTATGACACTTAGGATGAAAGCTAAACACACCAGAATCAGCAGCTTTATCAAACAGCTGAGACAGGACATTCATCACAAGGACAAAAATATATGGGGAAAGAGGGTCTCCCTGCCTCACCCCTCTAGCTCCAGGAAAGAATCCCACCAAGCTACCATTAAGAGAGATAGAGAATTTAACTGAACAAATACACTCCCTGATCCAACTTACCATAACAGTAGGCATCTCTATAGCTTCCAACACTGCCATAATAAACTCCCAATCCACCGAGTCAAAAGCCTTATGAAGATCTAACTTCAAAGCACATCTAGGCGAGAGAGAAGCTCTATTATAGCCACAGACCAGTTCCTGTGCCATTAATGTGTTGTCCAGGATGTTTCTGCCAGGAATAAACGCACTCTGAGATTGTGAGATAAGCTCTCAAAGGAAAGGCTTAAGCTGAGCTACTATGATCCTTGTGATGCACTTGTAGACCACATTACAACAAGATATAGGTCTAAATTCCCTCATGAGAGAAGGATTTAAGATCTTCGGAACCAGCACAAGGGCTGTAGCATTAAACGCAGGAAACGATTTGGAGTGTACAAAGAAATGACTCACAGCAGCCACAAAATCGTCCCCAACAATACTCCAAGCAGCCTTAAAGAAATGAGCAGTGTAACCATCCGGGCCAGGATCCTTATCAGGGTTTATGCTAAGGATAGACGAGCAAATCTCCTCCCTAGGGCCAGCTTAGCTTCTTCCGAGAAAGTCCCTATCAGCTCCCTAAGAAGACCAACAGAGCAGCCTGAAACATTCCCATCCTTAGCTCCAAGAATGTTCCTGAAATAAGAGATGGCTTCCTCAGAAATCTGAGAGAAAGTGTCAAGAACTTGTCCCTGCCCATTAGAAATGGCTCGAATGGTCTGTTTATTAGGAAAGTGTTGTTGAAAGATGGCTCGGTATGGGTGGCTTGGCTGCACTCCTATGTCATTAAGGAAAGGAGTTTCTAGCAGCTTGATTGTCCGCATACATGCAGTTGGACCTGGAGAAATTTGCTTTGCTTTAGGGGACCTGCTGCGGCATTATAGGGCCTATTGAGTCATGATTTCGCCTCGATTAAATTGATATGGAATGGGATCAGGGTAAGGAAGGATCGAGTTCCTTGGGAAAAATTGGTGTGGCATGCTGGGCACATTCCTAGTCATTCCAATGCTGCTTGGATGGCCATTCTTGATAGGCTGCCTACTTAGAGTAGGCTCGCTCGATTTGGGGTAGAAAATGATGGAAAATGCTTGCTGTGTGATGCGGAGGAGGAAAGTCGTGAGCATTTGTTCTTTCAATGCTCATTTTCGAAACAAGTTTGGGGTGATATTTTGATTGCTTGTCAACTCCATTGTGCTGTGTTATCGTGGGAGGCTGAATTGGAGTGGGCTTGCTCCCATATGAAGGGGAAATCCCTGCAGGCTTATATTTTTAAACTAGCTTGGAATAGTTCCATTTATATGTTATGTAGGGAGAGAAACTATAGGCACTTTCGAGGGGTCAGATCTTCGCCTCTTGATATTGTACAGCAGGTGAAAGATAGTATTAAGCGTAAGTTGTTTGGTAGAATACAGGATGCACAGGTACAGTTATACAGCTCCCTTTGTATAGAGTGGGGGCTAGATACATAAGGTTTTCGGCCTTTGTAATTAGTTTTTGATTGGAATACAAAGCACACATTCATCTAAAAAATCATATAGTATTAAATCTAAATAAGAAACTAGCGCTTAGAAAGCAAAACCCAGAATTTGTAATATTTTTTTTTCTATTCTTACAGGGAAAAAGTTATAAACTTGATTAAAGTGTTCATACCTGTGGAATATGAAGAGAGCTGAAGTAAAGTGCAAGATGCCATATTTGGGGGAAACCAAATCCAAACAAAGACCAGAGATTTCTGGTTTGTGATTGAGAAGCCGAGTCTTTTCAACATTTTGATTCAATTATTGTCATATATATATAGTAGCATTTTAGTAATAATATAATCAAATACTAAGATACTTTTATTTTGGTTTCATACTAGTGGAGTTAAGCATAGATATTTTCGATTGGCAAAGCAACAAGGTGTCGGCATAGCAATGGGCAGGTATGGACGACAGTAAGATGTAATCAAATGAATCAACTGTCGTAATTTTTATGGAACGGACGGCGAGGGAAAGCTCAGAGGGGATGACACGTAAGCATGAGGGGGGTAAACACGTAATTATCTGCAATCTATGGGTAAAACTCGTAATTTTTGCAGGCCCAAGCTTTTCCCTTTTTATTTTCATTTTACCTTTTTTACTTCAATTTTCTAATCCCATTTTCACCTAAACTCCAAAACCAAACCCTCAGGCCGCCGCTCCTTTTTTTTTGATTCTTTTTTTTAGTCCAGTGGTAGTAATAATTTATTTGAATTATTTAGCAGTAGTTTATATTTACTAGTAGTAATTTCTATTGATTTTACCGTGAAGAGAAAGGGATGGAGCTTTTCACCGGCGGCCGGGAAGCTTTCCCTCAACACGTGGCGCCTTTCCCTGATTTAACGACAATGATTGAATCGGCGGAGGACATGATGATGGTTGATCACCTGCCGAATCTGCCGCCACAGAAACTGCGTCCTATTAGGTACAACGACAGGTCACCGGCGAAGGATACCTCGGAGTTTGTTGAGGCAGTTGAACTCGTAGGTGATGACGCCTGTGCGGTAAATGGAGATGCCTTTGGCTACTTGGTACCTCCTATTAAAGCCGAAGTTGGCGACGTGACGGGTACTGTCGTCTGCGGCGACGGCAGCGGCGGCTGTGGGTTAGAGGAGCCGCCAAGCTCGGAGCAGAGAGAAGAACCTTATTTTGGTTAAATGTATCTACTTTATTTCATGTATGTATGCATGTAGCCCACCATATGAGAAATAATTTATAGGATTTATTTATATAGTATACTAATTTGTTAATGGCTTAATAGTTAAAAAGGGCCCAACTTATATATATTTTAATTTGGTGCCTAATGTTTTTTTTGGTCACTTTCAGATTGGGTTTTTCTATCAACGACAGTTAAAAAATTTTCGTTAATCAATTATAACATGACATGTGGCTTATTATATATATATTTTAATTTCTGAGTTACTTAAAAATTATATACTTCTTAAAAAATCTTAAAGTTTTAATTTCTTTTAAACAAACTCTCAAATCACATCTTCGTCATCGTCCGGCATCCCCATACGTCGGGTATTTCACCGTTCACCACCCAAGCGTCGGGTATCTCACCGTTCAACATCTCTCACCCTCTAGTCGTCGATTCGAAGCCCAATCAATTTTTTTCTTCATTTTTGGATGTTTGTCGACGGAATAATCGGCGGTTTATTCGCTGATTTTCGACGACGAAATCATGAGACTTTCGGTCGTGGGGGCCAACGAAGGCAAGGGTGGCCGGTGGTGGTTGAATCGGTGGAGGGAGTGGAAGAATTTGGAGGTTTTAGAGAAATTAAAGATTTTGGGTTTTTTTTATAAAATTAAAGATTTTTTGATTTTAAAAAAAAATAAAAATTAAAGAAAATACCACAATATGCCACGTGTCGCGTTTTTATTGGATAACGGAAAATTTTTAACGTCCATCACAAAAAATCCCAATCTGAGTTACGGAACGAAACGTTAGACATCAAAGTAGATAAAAAAAACGTTAGCACCAAACTGATGAAAAAAAAAATATAGATTGTGCACCTTTCTGACTATTAAGCTTTTGTTAATATACCATCCATTGACACGTTGGAGTACACATCCATCCATTAGAAAAAGAAGTAATTTGGTGCATCTTACTATCTTAGTATCTTTTTGTTATCTTAAGAGACACTCGTGTCCCGGAGCTACGTTGACCCCTACTATATTTAGAGTTGAACGAGGTTGAACTG